>MU705976.1:3690-46397 GCA_026770625.1 Nicotiana glauca
ATGGATCGGGTGGCACGCCGCCATGGATATGTGTGGATCGGGTGGCACGCCGCCACGGGTATGTCATTTGGATCGGGTTGCACGCCGCAACAGTGTGATGTTGAGAATAGCTTTCCATATGTTACCTTGCTTCCTGGTTTTTGAAGAGTTTGAGTTACAATTCTTTCATTTGAGTCATTTTCATGATTCGAGTATGTTCAGACCGTCTCTTATTGGCGCGTGTATTATGAAATTTGTGGCTTAAGCTGGTGTTGATGTGTCATATCACCAGAGTAGTGTGTTGGACCCGAAGTGATTATTGGGGGTCATTAATGAACACGATCGGATTTGATTTCAGCTTGTTGGAAGGATAATATCAAGGTTCGAGTTTATTCTGAATATTGACGTGAGGTTCTGATTTTGAGTATGATTTCGAAAATCTGTTGTGGTATTAGTAAAAAAGGGAGTGACTTCATGAGTGGTTGATCTGAGAAATGGTTACGGTTTTCTATGTGTTTCATTATCATTGATAGGATATGAAGTGTTGGAATGGGGCTTTAGCTATTGAGAGGTTTTTATCGGTATATGGTTGTTGTGGACAACTGCTGTGAATAGAAGTTATCATTTCAGGTGCTGGATTATGTGGTATATCATGTGATTTCATTGAGGTTGCAAGTATGGGTTATTACAGCTGGTTCGGGACTATTCAAAGTATAGGTGCGAGGTTTGATCGTATTGATGGTTTCGGAAGTGAAAAGGTAGTTTTGTGAATTATGGGCTAGACTGGATTGGGTAATTTCAGCCATGTTGTGTTGTCGGACCTATAAGAGATAGGGTGACGAGGGATCACCCCAGGTATATGCTTGGTAAGATCATTTAGCTATTGGTTGGCTTCTAGGACAACTCTGGGTACGCTCGAGGATGAGCGTTTGTTTAAGTTGGGGAGGATGTGATGACCCCGACCGTTGTCACGTGAGTTACCGCCCTGTTTCCCCCATATTATGTTGTTCTGTGTTTCAATATCAGTATTTGAGTTGATCGGATAGAATTACATTGGTTGTAGTTGGAAATGAGGCACTTAGCCTCTTAGAAGGAAGCTTGTTTTGAAAAAGTCAACTGGAAGTTGACTACATAGTTAGAAGGCTCGGATGTGAATTCTGGTGATTTGGTTAGCTTCGGGGGATGATTTGTGACTTAGGAGTGCGATCGGAATTAAATTTGGAGGTCCGGCGTAGAATTAGGCTTGAATTGACAAAGTTTGAATTTTGGCGAATTCCGATTGATAGGTGAGATTTTGATCTGAGGGTCGGAATGGAATTCTGAGAGTTGCAGTAGCTTCGTTAGGTGATTTTGGATATGTCTGCAAATTTTCAGGTCATTCGGACATCGTTTGGTTGGGTTTTTGATCGAAAATGCATTTCAGAAGTTCTTGAAGAACTTAGGCTTTGATTTGGTGAAAT
Organism: Nicotiana glauca; assembly: GCA_026770625.1. Taxonomy (NCBI): domain Eukaryota; kingdom Viridiplantae; phylum Streptophyta; class Magnoliopsida; order Solanales; family Solanaceae; genus Nicotiana; species Nicotiana glauca. The sequence continues at coordinate 5,130 of MU705976.1, forward strand.
TTGATGATTTTGATGTTAACAATAGTGTTTTGATGATTGGAGCAAGTTTGAATGATGTTATGGGTTATGTTGGTGCTTTTGGTTGAGGTCCCGGGGGCCTCGGGGTGATTTCGGATGGTTAAACGGGAGGTTTGAAGCCTTTGTTGCAATCAGATGTTTCTGTCTTCTGATATTTCCGCATCTGCGGAAAAAGAGCCGCTTAAGCGGTTCCGTAGATGCGGAGGGGGAGCCGCAGAAGCGATCGTCAGTGGCCCAGGGGAGTTCCGCAAAAGGTGAAGGTTGGACGCGTAAGCGGGACCGCAGAAGCAGACGAGGGGAAACTGCATAAGCGGTGTTTTGATCGCAAAAGCGGTCCCAGTGGTTTTAAGTGAGACCGCATAAGCGGTCAATTTTGTCGCGTAAGCGGTACCGCATGTGCGGTAAAAGGACCGCAGAAGCGGAAATCGGGCCTGTGTTATAGTTAACAGTGTTCACGAACTTGGAAAAGAAGAAAAGCATTTTAGACTTCGGAAAGATGCGATTTTGGGCGATTTGGAGATATTCGAAGGGGATTCCATCAGGTATGAATTTATAGACTCGAATAATGTTGTTATGGTGTAAAAACAAGGATTTAAACACTGGAAATCCAAGGATTTAAGGGGTAAAAATGGAGGTTAGGGCTTGAAATCTAAGAAAGTATAAACTTGAAATTTGAGGGGTCAAATGGACTCCGATTTTGATGAATTTGATATGGGTAGACTCATGGCGAGTCGAGGAGTCTGGTAATGTCAATTTCATAATTTTTGAGAAGTGGGCCCGTGGCTCGGGTTTTGCTAGTTTCAAGATTTTTGCTATATTTTGATTGTTTTCGATTGGGTGTTGTCCCATTGGTATATTGTGATGTATTTGCTCTTGGTTAGATTCGACATGCATGGAGGCCAATTTGAGGGGCAAAGGCATCGCGAGTGAGGAATTATACCGGTTCGAGGTGTGTATTACTTGTGAATGATATCCTGAGGGTTTGAAACCCCGGATTTGCACATCGTAGTGCTGTATTGAGGTGACTTGCACGCCGGATATGAGCGTGGGGTAGAGCACCATTGAGGATTGTGACTTGGTCCATCCCAGTTGTTGATTTTACTGCGTGATTGATTGAAACTTACTTGATACTATTATGATTTGGGCTGATTGCGATATGTTGGATTTCGTGCCTATTATTTGGATCCTTCGGGGATCGGTATCACTGTTTTTGCATTACTTTGCATATTATTTGGTCTCAGTCCAAGGTTTTAATATGGTTTTGTAAACTCAGTTATTTTTCTAAGATTTGAAAAACTTGAACAATATTTTATTGCTGTTTTGAGCTGCAAACTATCACTCTAAAATGTGCCCAAGTGGCTTATGTGCATTTATGGACTGGGCATGGATCGGGCTGCGCGCAGCAGCAGTGTTATAGTGATCTCTGGATATCTGGTTGGCTCGGGATGCACGCCACATCGATGATATATTGATATTAAGGCCGAGAGCCTGTTGGATGCCAAGACATGGCTGATATTGTGCTTGGGCTGTAGGAGCCCCTCCAGAGTCTGTACACAACCCCAGTGAGCGCCGTCGACGTTAAATAAGTGGAGCGGGCTGCACGCCGCAACGGGTACTAGAGTGTACCGTCATATGCATTGCATTGCATTCATACATTTGTGTACTATTTGTTGTTGTGTTATTTCTTGAGATATTTATTTGTTGTTCTGATATTGTCTGATCACTTTCAAAGTGGTTAAATTTGAGACAGTGGGGACAGTGACACTGTATGATGTAAATGGGTCAGGTAACAGTGGCTGACCAGAGATAAGAATATTGCCCGAAGGGCTAGTTATGAGCTCAGCTATGCACACTTGCTCGTTCCCGAGAGGCTGACTTTTGTGCTGACTTGCACTACCTGTCCTGCATTTACTTGCTTAAATTGTTTGAAAATGATATTTTCAAAAGAGATTTTTAACTGAGCTTGAGATTTTCTAAAGGATTTTCTCGGTGTTACGGTTTTACTATTTTTCTCAAAGGGTTGTACTGTCTGTTATAGCATTTTGGAGTGCTCATACGTGTTTTCTTATCGCTCAGATATTATTCGCTCTTATTACCACTGAGTTGGAAGTACTCACTTTACTCCCTGCACCTCGCGTATAGTTGTAGGTATTGTTCACCCGGTAGCGGGTTAGTAGCAGATTGAAGGTATTGCTATTGTAGCTAAGCAAGGTGACCGCCGGCATTCGCGGCACCGAGTTTCTTCTTCTTCTTGATTTCTAGATTTTACTCTATGTATTATAGATTTTGAAATTGTAATAAAGATCCTCCTAGATGCTCGTGACTTATGACACCCTAGTCGGGTTGTGTGGGGTTATAGTCCTGATTATTATTGCTGTTAAGGTGTATCACTTTACTCATTTATGTTTAAATAATTTTAAAAGGAAGTGAATTGGGTTAGTTGGCCGGCCTTGTCTTCATGAGAGGCGCCATCACGACCAGTATGGGTTTGGGTCGTAATACGGAGGCCAGGAAACACGAGGAATGAAAGAAGGAGGAGTCAGCCTTCAAGTGATATTCGAGATGCTGCAAGCTCAGCAAGTTGCCATCTGTCAACTTCAGAGTCAGAATAGAACTCCTAACACTGCCGAATCGATGAACGCCTTGCATGAACCAGCGCTAGAAAGGCCCAATGAACGTGGCTCGGGGAATGACCCCATAATCATGAAAATGCTCGAGGAAGTGACTAAAAGGATTGATTCAGAAGAAAAGAAGATAGAAGACAAAGATAAAAATATGGAAATTATAACTTCCGGTTAGACCAGATACAGGGAGCACCTCCAGTTTTGAAAGGTTTAGATGCCAAAAAATTCATACAAAAACCTTTTCCCCCAAGTGCGGCTCCAATGCCCATTCCCAAGAAGTTTCGCATGCCTGATATACCGAAATATAACAAAATAACTGACCCTAACGAACATATTACTTCGTAAATCTATGGAATCAAAGGAAATGATTTGAATGATGATGAAATAGAGTCAATATTAATGAAAAAGTTTGGGAAAACACTTTCAAAAGGAGCTATGATCTGGTATCATAACTTAGCTACTAACTCTATTAATTCATTTGCTATGTTGGCGGACGCCTTCGTGAAAGCACACGCCGGGGCCATAAAGGTGGCCACAAGAAAATCGGATGTCTTCAAAATAAAACAAAGGGATGGCGAGATGCTGAGGGAGTTCGTGTCCCAGTTTCTGATGGAAAGAATGGAACTACCGCTAGTCTCCGATGACTGGGCAGTTCAGGCCTTTATGCAAGGTTTGAATAAAAGAAGCTCGATGGCATCTCGAAAAGCTAAAGCAGAACTTGATTGAATATCCAACTGTGACATGGTCGGATGTGCACAATCATTATCAGTAAAAAATTAGGGTCGAAGACGACTAGTTGGGAGCTCCCTCGAGCTCAGTTCACCCTAATAGATTCGCGGCCAAGCCCCCGCGGGACACAGATCGGGGATAAAGATTCAACAAAGAAAGGTATCAACCATATATCGATCGAAGGAACAACGGTTCGAGCCAAAACACCTCTCAGAGAAATCGAAGAAGTGACCGTGGTCAAGGTTATCAAGGATTCATGGATAAGAACGGGTTTGATAAGCACACCGACCCCGCTGAGGTCCCTCGATTATTAGAGTACAACTTTAGCATAGACATATCAGGTATCGTCTCAGCTATTGTGAGAATAAAAGATACTAAGTAGGCTAGGCCAATAAAGACCAATCCCTCCCAGAGGAACCCGAACTGATATGCAAGTACCATGGCATACATGGTCATAGAACGGAGGATTGCACGCAGCTAAGGGAAGAAGTGGCTAGGTTATTCAATGAGGGATACCTTCGAGAATTCCTATGTTATTGGGCTTAAGAATGAGCCTGAAGAACCTCAACAAGTCATTCACATGATCATCAGTGGATACGACGTCCCACTGGGACCTATATTCAAATGCACCAAAGTATCCATTACAAGGGAGAAACGGACTCGGGATTACGTGCCCGAGGGAACCCTCACATTCAGCGAGGAAGACATTGAGGCCTTATCTCAGCCTCACAATGATGCACTGGTAATTTCTATTCTTTTAAATAAAGTTCAAGTTAAATGTGTTATCGTGGATCCAGGTAGTTCGGCAAATATAATCAGGTCAAGGGTCGTGGAGCCGCTCGGGTTCCTCGATCAAATCATACTGGCATCTCGAGTCTTGATTAGCTTCGACATGGCAAGTGAAACAACTAAGGGAGAAATCATCCTCCCAGTCAACATGGCTGGAACCATACAAGACACAAATTTCATGTCATCGAAGGTGATATGAGGTATAATGCTTTACTCGAAAGGCCGCAGATCCATAGCATGAGGGCGGTACCATTGACCCTTTATCAGATGATGAAGTGACCAACAACGAATGGCGTAAAAACAGTATACAAAGAACAACATGCAACTAAGGATATGTTCACAACGCACGATTTGGCACCGGTATCGACACCATCCACATCAAAAAATTCAAAGGACGAACATACGGCCAAATAACAATCACAGACTGTGCCCTTGGTTCAGTCCGAGGGACAGATATTTGACGAATATGTAGCTGAGGACAAAGAAGAAGATCTCCTCATCACCCGAGCCTTTGTTGCCCCTGAGGAATCGGATGCAACAAAGTCCGCAGTCGAAGAACTTGAGCAGGCCATATTGATGGACCATCTTCCAAATTGAAAGGTATACCTGGGGATGGGGTTAATGCCCAAACTCAAGAAAAAAAATCATTCAGTTTCTTATTGACAATATTGATTGCTTCTCCTGGTCCCACCTAGATATGACAGGGATCCCACCAGAGATAACTACCCATCGACTAAGTGTCGTTTGCCAGATTTAAACCAGTAAAGGAAAAGAGGAGATCCCAGTTCGAGGTAAAGCATGTATTCATCAATGAAGAGGTAACCAAACTTCTCAAAATAGGATCCATCAGGGAAGTAAACTATCCCGAATGGCCAGCTAACGTAGTGGTAGTCCCTAAAAAGGGGAATAAACATAGAATGGGTGCCGATTACAAATATTTGAACAAATCATGCCCTAAAGATTCTTTCCTATTTCCCAACATCGATAGTTTGATCGATGCTATGGCCGGCCACGAGATCCTTACCTTTCTCAATTCCTACTACGGGTACAACCACATTCAAATGAATCCGAAAGACCGGGAAAAGACTTCATTCATCATGAAATATGGTACATATTGTTATAATATAATGCCCTTTGGGCTAAAAAATACAGGAGCCACATATCAGCGCCTAGGTAATAAAATGTTCAAACACCAAATAGGCAAATCCATGGAAGTTTATATTGATGACATGCTAGTTAAGTACCATTTGACCCATTTGTAGGTGACGTTTGATATCCTAAGAATGTATAACTTTGATATTTTATACGTCAATACCATACAAGAGGGGAGGGGTGATTTGTGGGGTACCCAATTTTTGCTTAACTTGATAATGGAAGGACCCGATTTTTCTATTTGTTCCAACTACTACTATCGCGGAATAAAAACTACAAAAAATAAAGAACACAGAGATTTAACGTGGAAAACACGAGGCTCACAAGGTTAAAATACAATGACCTACCTTCCAGTAGGATTTTCCCAAATTCTCCACTAAAATCACTGAGCCAAAAACCGCATTTACAAAAACTCTTTTGTAAACCTAGTATTAACTCTAATCCTGTTGTGGTACACAGCCTCAACTGTTGCGACAACTTCAAGTTAATTCTAACTTGAAAACTCTAAGTACCTAATACAATTACTTCTAAATAAGCTGAAAGGTACAATGTAAAATCACCTACTATAATTGAACTAGAATTGACAGATAAACTCTTGGAACTGGTTCTTCTATCTGGTTCAAATAGCTTCAAGATTGCACGCTTGAATCATACATAAATTGCTTGCAAAATAGCCTTGCTATTTTGCTCTCAATTCACGTTTAACTTCTGCTTATGTGCATTACCTGTAAAAGAGAACAATGCTAGTATTTAAGGAGTCAGCAATTAGAGATTGACTAGGATACATATGCTACTCTTCCATGGTGGAAGAGTTCTAGTTGATCTCATACTCTAACTCTATCCTTTTTCTAAATCGTGTTCTTTTTGTGTAAGGAGTCTTTCTCTTTATCTAATATGCAACCTTGTCGATCATGATTAGGAGATAACACTTCTGCTATGATAGATTTATCTATTTTACGTGTATCTCACATGTTTGAGTTGATCATAACTGCGTTTCACAAGATGGACTTGGTCTATTTCTGAGTTCCTTCGTCAGTCTTCAAAACTTTACCTTAACTTGGTCCAACAAATTTTCCCTATTTTGATGATGACAAACTCTGTGCTTCTCACTCAATTAGGCCCTATCAGAACTCAGCTTATTCATCAATATAAAGTTAGAAAAATTTACTTATCATCAAGGATCAAGTTCATTAAGTTATAAACATCACTTATTTAGAATATTCAAAGCACAATATCTCTTCCCCCTTTTGGCATCACCAAAAAGTTGCATAAACAAAATATGAGTCCCAAAATTTTAACAATTACTCATGGCCACCGGGGCAACTGCAAGTGCAATCATGGATTAATCATCAGTAATCAAGCAAACATTTCAAACTATCAAGGAAATATTAACAATAAACAAGAGCAAAAACAATAGATATCATTTATAGAAGATATGTTGCTACCACAATCCATAAAAAGAAAGCAAAACTATTCAAAATATGAGTAAAAGAAAGAGAAATCCGTAATTTGGGTCATCAGTGGTACTAGACAGGTTCAGGAGATGAAGACTATAAGTCCTAAGGCTTGGGGGAGCTGGAGGATTAGTTTTGGGCTTGGAGAAGGTTCAACATATTTTGAATAATTCCATCATTCTTCTCATTTTCCTTAGTGAGCTCAGTTAGGAGAGCATCCCTCTCACATTCAACCTCTGCTAAGCGAGCCTTCAGCATGGCTATCTCAGCATCCTTGGCCCCACTTTCCTGACTAGATCCCTGATTTTACTATTGACAAGTGTCTTCTTGGATGAACCAGGTTCATTGGGAATGGCATTGACTAGATAGTCACAAGCAATCAAGGTATTTATGCCAAAATGTTCCTTGCTTGTGGACATTTCCCACTTCTTCAGAGGCACCTTGCACCGATTCAGAATAGTTGTCAGAATAAATACATAAAGGGTGGTATGGGCCTTGGAGCCATTAATAACACTGTCCAGTAGCTTAATGATGAATGCATGCCAGTTGATTTTCCTTCCACTTTCAAGGCACTCCATCATAACTAAGTTCATATAGTTAGCAATGTGCCTTCTTTCCTGCCTGGGCAGTAGGCACTTGTGGACAAACTCAAAGAGGACTTTATGTTGTGGCTTCATTTCACTCTTGTGCACAAACTTGTCCTCATTCAGTTCTTCAACATCACGGAATCTCCTAGTGATTTCAAGGGCAGAAGGAAGGGAATCCATACTAGGCCATCTTTGCCTAGTGTAGTCATCATATCCCTCAGCAGGGATGTCAAGAATCTCTCCCAACTTCTCTGTATCGAAGGTCACTTGAACTCCTTTCACTTGGCTGGTGACTCTACCATCCTTGACTTTTGCATTTGCCATGAATTCAATTATCTCATTCCTGGCTAGCCTTCCATCCATCTGAAGAACCATTTCCTTCAAGCCCTGAACAACTAGTGCATTAATCAAACGAACCATTCCTGGTTCCTCCAAGTCTTTCAGCAATCTTCCCTTCAAAATCTTTCTTTTGCCAAACTTGGCCAGCTTGTCTTGTTCACCATCAGACTCACTTCTTCTTCACCAATCCATTCCCCATCTTTAGTCATTCTAACTTGTTTATTTTTCACTGCAGACCTTGTCCTCTTGGCCAATAAAGGTTCAGCATCCTTTGACACAGATGAAGACTTCTTGGAAGAAGTCTTGGTCTTTTTGGGCTAGGGGGTCCGAACCTCCATTGTTGTATGTTCCTCATGATGGACCTGTTCCATCTCCTCAACATCAACAGCTTCAGAGGGCTCTGCAACCTTACCTTTTTCTTTATCCATCCTTTTCTTCTTGCTTTCAGCCAATACATTTTGTAATTCACTCTCACTCTATTTAACTGTACTTGCGTTGGCTCTTCCCTTTGGCAAGGGAATTTCAATGGTTGTTGGGAAGAAGACTTTCTTTTTTGGAAGGTTTTGCATTGCTGGGGGCTTTTGATGTTGGAGTTCTTCTTTTTTTTGGATCATAACTAGCACCTACTTTCTTCAGAAGGTCTGATAGGGTCTCCTCAATAGATGAACCAGGTTTATCCACCTGTGAACTTAGATTAACCAAACCTTCAGCAGCCTCCCCGGAACCAGTTCCCCATGACTTCTTGCCACTTTTTTTTACAGTTGCTTGTTCAACCCCATAGATAGCAGGTACCATCAATTAAGAAGTGGGTGAAGAACCTGCCACTTCTTTCCCTTTTTTGCTCACATCACTACATACACCCTCTCTCTCTCTTTCTTTTTCATTTTTATTTTTACCTCCTCTCCTTCCCAATTCAGGCAATCCCAAATTCCTGACAGACCCAACCAAAACAAACCTATTTTCTAAATTTTCAGCCAAAGCAGAATGTACTTCAGAAGGGGAGTTTTGAGCCTTATTAGAGTCAGAAGACCTAGTTCCTTCCCCCTCACTTGCAGAATTGAACGAATCATCCGAGTTCTCAGAATCTTGGGCTTGGCTTGCCATTAATTTCTAGTTCAACTTCGTTAAAAGAGCACCAGTTGCCACCATTTTGCGAGCAAGCATTTTTACTCGCCTTCTCCTAGGTTGAGGGATTATGCTGGGTGGATGAATCAGATGGAGTAGGTTGTAGAGGAGTGCCTGAGTTATCTTGAGGGTTAAACATTGTGACTGATTTCTTGAGAGAATTTGTAAGTTTGGCCTTTTGGAAGAGAGAGCAATTTGAGAGTGAAAGACAAAATTCAGCGGTTTAGAGAATTATGAGAGTGGCAGTGATTGTGATGATGGGTTTTTAAATAGAGAGGCCTAATTAATGACTAATGGAATCTTTTTGGAGTCAATTAGAAATCCAATCAACCTAAAATTTCTGGTTGAAAAGGTGGTTAGGCTTCCTAGATTCTAATAAGACTCTGCTCATGATTTAAATATTTATATTTCTAATTGTGCAGAGTATAGAAAACATACCTCATTATTCGGATGAGCCAATATTAATGAACCGGGTTCTTCATTTAGAATACTCCTAATCATACCTCAATTTGCCAAAATAGAGAAAGTTTTGTTAGAGATCAGTGAGTCATATCAACACATGTCATAGTAGCATACTATTTACAGTATGAAACTGAGTAAAAATTAATCTCGATATTTACACAAGTTCCAGATTTCCTAGCCAAAAGGAAATTATTATTTTTCATTATTATTTTCATTCTGCATTCTGAGCTGGTCCCATTAGGTGATCTTAATCATCCTTAATTCTAACCTGTTCCTTTCAAAGCTTTCTCTACTCAGATCTTTAGTAAAGATGTCAGTAATTTGTTTATCAGTAGCACAAAATTCTATAGTAATCAATCCTTTCTCATAGTTATCCCTTAAGAAGTGATGTCTAACATCTACGTGCTTAGTCCTCTTATGATGAACTGGGTTCTTAGTCATAATAATAGCACTAGTGTTATCACAAAAGATAGGGATACAACCAACTTCAATACCAAAATCCATCAGCAACTATTTGATCCACAATAGTTGAGCACAACAAGAGGCAGCATCAACATACTCAGCCTCAACAGTGGATAAAGCCACTGAATTATGCTTTTTAGTGGCCCATGATACCAGACATGAACTGAGAAAATGAGCCATACCTGAGGTATTTTTCCTATCCACAAGGAAACCTGCATAGTAAGCATCAACATATCCTACTAGATTAAAGTTATCACCTTTAGGGTGCCAAAGGAAAAAATCAATAGTGCCTTTCAAATATCTCAGTATCCTCTTGACATCAGTCAAGTGGGATTCATTAGGATTTGCCTGAAAACAAGCACAAAGCCCTACACTGAAAACTATGTTAGGTCTGCTAGTAGTAAGATACAAAAGTGAACCAATCATACCCTTATACAACTTCAGATCAACAGATGAACCAGGTTCATCTATGTCTAATTTTGTAGCTGTTGCAATGTGTGTGTCTATTTCTTTGGATTCATCCATTTTAAACTTCTTAATCAATTCTTTTGCATATTTCTGCTGATGGATCATGGTTTCATTTGGGTTTTGCTTGATCTGTAAGCCTAAGAAAAAGTTAAGCTCACCCATCATACTCATTTCAAACTCACTCCCCATTAATTTGGCAAATTCCTTACTCAGTTTGTCAGTGTTTGCCCCAAAAATTATGTCATCAACGTATATTTGTACTACAAGAAGGTCCTTACCTTTTTCCCTCAGGAATAGAATACTTGTCAATTTTACCTCTCTTGTAGCCATGTTCAAGTAGGAATTTGGATAGTCATTCATACCATGCTCTGGGAGCCTGTTTGAGTCCATAGAGAGAATTGTCTAATTTGTACACATGTTCCGGACACTCCTTGCTCTCAAACCCTGGAGGTTGTTTGACAAACACTTCTTCCTTTAGGTAGCCATTTAGGAAGGCACTTTTGACACCCATCAAATGAAGAGTAAATTCCATGTGTACTGCAAAGGCTATGAGGAGTCTTATTGCTTCCAATCTTGCAATAGGAGCAAAGGTCTCATCATAGTCTATGCCTTCCTCTTGGCTATAACCTTGGACTACCAATCTTGCCTTGTTCCTTATAACTGTTCCATCTTCATCAAGTTTTTTTTTCCTGAAAACCCATTTAGTGCCAATGGCTAATATGTCCTTGGGTCTTGTGGCTAGATGCCACACTTGTCTTCTTTCAAACTGATTGAGTTCATCTTGCATTGCGTTCACCCAGTCTGCATCCTGCAAAGCTTCAGGAACATTTTTAGGTTCAATAAGAGATAAGAATGCATAAAAAGCACACAGATTCTTTAATTGAGATCTGGTTTTAACTTCAGAAGTTGGGTTAGTAAGGATGTTCTCAATGGGATGAGAACTTTGATACATGTAAGGTTTCACAACCAACTAAATTCTGTTTCGTGTTTCTCCCATGTTCTGTTGCTGAGGAACATGCTCATGGAAAGGTTCTATTTGGAAATTTGATTCACTTCTTCTTTGTTCAGTTCCCCCTGTTAGGTTGCACTGGATAGAAGAACTTGTTCCATCACATGTTCCTTCTTTTGGTGCAGCTTCACTCAATTCTTTTACCAGCCCAATAGCTTCATCTTCATGTTCCTGTCTCTCAGAAAGAATGTTAGTTTCATCAAAAACTACATGTACACTTTCTTCTACAAACAAATTTCTTTTGTTGTACACTTTATAAGCTTTACTATGTGAAGAATATCCTAAAAATACCCCCTCATAACTTCTGGGATCAAACTTACCTAGGGAGTCTTTTCTATTATTGTGCACAAAGCACTTGCATCCAAATTCCCTAAGATGGTATATATTTGGTTTTCTCCCTTTAAGTAACTCATAGAGAGTCTTCTCTACAAGAGGTCTAGTCATGCACCTATTAATGATGTAACATGTACTATTTACAGCCGCTTCCCAGAAACTATGGGACAGTTTACTAGGAAGAAGCATAGTCCTAGCCATATCTTCAAGATTCCTATTCTTTTTTTCAACTACTCTATTTTGTTAAGGAGTACTAGGCGTAGAGAAATTATGATCTATACCATGCTCATCACAAAATTCAGCAAATTAACATTTTCAAATCCAGTTCCATGATCAAACCTAATTGATGCAAGTTGATTACCTAGTTGTTTCTGAGTTTTTCTAACAAAGGCAGTAAACATGTCAAATGCTTCATCTTTAGATGTTAAGAACAGTACCAAAGTAAACCTAGAGTAATCATCAACAAGTACCATCACATATTTCTTACCACCTCTGCTCAATATTCTCATTGGACCATAGAGATCCATATGAACTAGTTCTATCGTCCTGGTTGTACTTACCACCTTTTTGCTTTTAAAAGAGGATCTTTTCTGCTTCCCCCTTGCACAAGCCTCACAAACTTTGTCTTTCTTGAACTTGATATTAGGTAACCCTATCACCAGGTCCTTGGAGACTAATTTGTTAAGTTGATTTAGACGTGCATGACCAAGTCTTTTTTGCCACAGGAGAGGATCGTTGTCCAGCACACTCAAGCAAGTGAGTTCATTTTCTGAAAGAGTGGACAAATCTACAATGCAAATATTAATAACTTTTTTCCCTACAAAGAAATCTTGTCAGTGGTAAAATTAATCACAAAACATTTAGTAGAGGTGAATGCTATTAGATTACCTCTGTCACACAGTTATGATACACCGATTAGGCTATAATTCAAGCCATGTATCAAGTAGACATTCTCAATGGAATGTGAGTCTGACTTACTTACCTTTCCAACCCTAATAATCTCACCTTTCTTCCCATTTCCAAAAGAGACATTACCTCCTTTTAGGTCCTCAAGTGAAAGGAACTGGTTCTTACTTCCAGTCATATGCTTTGAGCATCCACTATCTATGTACCAAATTTGGCTACTTTCCCTCACTTGGACCTGCAAAACAAAATCAGGGGTTAGTCTTAGAAACCCAAACTAGTTTGGGTCCCTTTCTATAGGCAAAGGGGTAAATTAAATTCTTTTTAGCCCATCCAGGCATCCTATTTTTCTCTTGAACAAAGGTTTTGTTCTTTTGATTGGCCTTTTCTTTTGTATTACATTCACTTTTGTAATGACCGGTCTTGCCACAGTGTGTGCAGATTTTGTTCTCAGAAAGTGTGATGTACTTGCTTTTGGGATCCCACTTAGGTGCTGGGGTCCCATAGCCAAGTCCTCTCTTATTGCTACTGTGGTGCTCTTGTAGCAAGATAGTGCATCAGAGGACTTATTCTATTTGTAAGTTCTGTCTAGTTCATGCTTCACCTTGCCTAGATCTTCTTTTAGGACTCTTATCTGCTCATCTTTCTTGTATAGTTCATCCTTTATTTTTCCTAGATTTTCTTCTAATGTGATATGTGTGTGATCAACTTTCTTCTTACCCGTTCCTAATTTTAGTTTTAAATTTTTAGACCTAAGTCTAAGACAATAGTGTCAAGTTCAAGAACCCGGTTCTTCAACTCAGTATTTTTACTATTACTTTCACGAGCCTTGAGTTCCAGATTTTTACACTTGGCTTTTAGGATCACACATTCCCTAGACAACTGCTCCTTCTCATTATTTATGACCTTAGACTCATCTATGAAGTCTAGCAGTAATTCAGATAGCCTTTCTTTAGACAAAAATTTAATCTTGTCTTTGATATGAATCACACTTACCTCTTGTTCATCGTCTGATTCTCCAATGGCTATAAGTGCTTGTTCATCTCCAGTTTCATCTTCTTAATCCTCATCGAAGCTTTCTCCCTAAGCAGCAACCGTGGCCTTTTTGATCCTTAGTTCTTCTTGGGATAAACCTGTTCCTTCTTCCTGTTTCTTCGTTCACCCTTTCTTTCTTCCATTCAATTTCCCACTGAGGATAATTCTTGATCATGTGGTAAGTCTTACCATATTTGTAGCAGCCCTCGTTGGTCTGCTTTTCAGGATCCCTTGGTTTGTTGAAGGTTGCACCTCTTAAAGAACCCTTTCCTCACAATAAGTACTTCTTGAAATCCCTTGTGATCATAGCCATTCCATCATCCTATAAGTCTACACAAACAACTATTCTGAGAGCCAGGCTTCTTTCCTTCTTGGGTGTATCCATCTTCATGGTTTTCCTTCTAAGTTCATAGGCGGTGAGATTTCCATTCAGCTTATCCAACTTGAGAGTAGCAATGTTCTTTGATTCCTGAATAGCAATGATTTTGCTTTCCCAAGTTACTGGTAGGACCCTTGTCAAGATTTTCTCAACCTTGTCTTCTTCAAGAATAATTCTTCCAAGAGACTTAAGTTCATTTGTTTGTGTTATGAACCTTTTGTACATCTCTTGGATGGTTTCTCCTTCTTTCGTGATGAAATTCTCATATTGAGAATACAATAGTGTACCTTTGATCTCTTTACTTGAGGAGTTCCTTCATGGGACACTTGTAGAGTGTCCTAGATCTCCTTAGCAATGGTACAACTTTGAATTATGCTGTAATCATCTGGACCTAGTCCACACACAAGCCATTTCTTGGCCTTGGCATTCTTTTCCCATTTATTCAAATCTTCAGCAGTACAATCAGCTCTCGTCTTTGGCATGCCGCTCCTTCAGCATTTATCTTTGTAGTAGCCAGGGGACCATCAGTAACAATGTCACAAAGTTTATAGTCTTCTCCTATGATGTTTTCTCTCGTCCTGTTCTTCCATGAGGAATAGTATTGGCCATTAAAGAGTAGAGGCCTAACAGTGGATTGTCCTTCCCAATTTCCAGGTGGTGCACTCATCTTGATCTGTTCCTAATATGTCAGCCTCCTCAAGGATAATCTGCTCTGATACCAATTGATGTTTTCTACCACATAAGAGGGGAAGCGGATGATTTGTGTGGTACCCAATTTTTGCTTAACTTGATTATGGAAGGACCTAGTTCTTCTATGTGTTCCAACTACTACTAATTCAGAATACAAACTATAGAAAATAAAGAATACAAAGATGTAACGTGGAAAATACCTGGCTCAGAAGGTGAAAAAAATCATGACCTACCTTCCAGTAGGATTTTTCCAAACTCTCCACCAAAATCACTGAGCCAAAAACTGCATTTACAAAAACTCTTTTGTAAACCTAGGATTAAATCTAATCTCGTTGTGGTACACAACCTCAACTGTTGCGATAACTTCAAGTTAAATCTAACTTGAAAATTATAAGTGCCTAAGATAATTGCTTCTAAATAAGTTGGAAGGTACAATGTAAAATCACCTTCTACAAATGAACTAGAATAAATGACAGACTCTTGAAACTGGTTCTTCTATCTGGTTCAAATAGTTTCAGGATTGCACGCTTGAATCACGCATAAATTACTTGCAAAATTGCCTTACTATTTTGCTCTCAATTCATGTTTAACTTCTGCTTATGTGCATTACCTGTAAAAGAGAACAACACTAATATTTAAGGAGTCAACAATTAGAGATTGACTAGGATACAGACGCTACTCTTCGATGGTGGAAGAGTTCTAGTTTATCTCATACTCTAACTCTATCTTTTTCCTAAACTGTGTTTTCTTTATGTAATGAGTCTTTCTCCTTATCCAATATGCAACCTTTTCAATCATGATCAGGAGATAACACTTCTGATATGATAGATTTGTCTCCTTCATGTGCATCTCACATGTTTGAGTTTATCATAACTGTGCTTCATAAGATGGACCCGGTCCATGTTTGAGTTCCTTTGTTAGTCGTCAAAATTTTACCTTAACTTGGTCCAACAAACATGAAGCTAAACCCTGAGAAATACGCTTTCGGAGTCGGCTTGGGCAAATTCTTGGGTTTCATGGTGTCAAACATGGGTATAGAGATCAACCCAGATAAAATCAAAGCCATCGAGGAAATCACCATGGTAAACAATGTGAAAGCTGCACAATGGTTGACCGAATGGATAGCTACCCTAAGTCGATTTATCTCAGATAGGAGCCATCATTTATTTCCCTACTCAACAAGAAGAACAACTTCCCATGGACTCCGGAGTGCCAACAAGCCCTGGAAAAACTAAAAAAGTATCTCTCGAGCCCACCCCTACTCCATACTCCGAAGGAGAATGAAACACTCTACATGTACCTAGCCGTGTCGAAGTAGTGGTAAGTGGCGTGTTGGTTAGAGAGGAGCAAGGTATGTAATTTCCTGTGTATTATGTGAGTTAGACCCTAGGGGATGCTGAAACCAGGTACCCACATTTGGAAAAATTAGCCCTTGCATTAATAAGCGCATCCAGGAAATTAAAACCATATTTTCAATGCCATCACATATGTGTACTAACTACATATCCACTACAAAATATCTACATAAACCCGAGTTATCAGGCAGATAGGCCAAATGGGCCATCAAACTTGAAGGATATGATATCAAATATCAGCCTCGAGCGGCTATCAAGTCTCAAATTTTGGCAGACTTCTCGGCCGATTTCGCGCCAGCCCTCATACCCAAAGTAGAAAAGGCGCTCTTGCTAAAAACAGGTACGTCATCGGGGTTATAGACCATTTTCACAGATGGTGCCTCAAATGTGAAAGGTTCTGTGCTCGGCATCATTTTAAACCACCTATGGGCAGTGTCATTAGGAAATCTATCAAGACTTCTAAATTGACTAACAACGAGGCTATGATTATAGGTCTCGACTAGCCAAAGGCATTGGGGAAGAAGTCATCGAGGCAAACTGTGACTCCCTTTTGGCAGTAAATCAAATTAATAAGAGCTTCGAGGTTCGAGACGATCGAATGCAGAGGTACTTAGACAAATTTCAAGTAACATTTCTCCGCTTTAGGGAATGGACACCGGACCATGTACCTCGAGAATAGAACATCAAGGCCGCTACATTTGCAAACTTGGGGTTATCGGTATAAGAAGATGATATCGTCCAGAGGACTATCATCCAGCTATCGAAGTCGGTGATCGAAGAAGGCCATGTAGAGATTAATTCAACAAGTTTAACGTGGGATTGTAGGAATAAGTGCATCGATTACTTGAAGCATGGGAAGCTCCCCGCAGACCCAAAAAAGTCAAGAACACTTTGAGCCAAAGCAGCTCGATTCTCGCTCGATGAAAATGGAACGTTATACAGAAGAACCTTGGATGGACCACTGGCAGTGTGCTTGGGACCCATGGATGCTGATTATGTACTACTGGAAATCCACGAGGGTACCTGTAGGAACCATTTTGGTGCAAACTCTCTGCTTCATAAGGTGATCAGAGCAGGATATTATTGGGATAACATGGAAATGATACCAATGAGTTTGTCTTGAAGTGTGATAAATTCCAGAGATTTGCACCAATGATCCATCAACCCGATGAACAACTCCACTCGGTCCTATCACCGTAACCATTCATGAAATAGTGGATGGACATCGTTGGCCCCCTACCAACGGCGCCAGCTAAAGCTAGATTTGTTTTGTTTATGACTGACTACTTCTCAAAATAGGCCAAAGTATAGTCCTTCGAAATGGTAAGAGAAAAAAAAGTTATCGACTTCATATGGGACCACATCATATGACGGTTTAGGATGCCCGCCGAAATAACATGTGACATTGGGAAACAGTTCATTGGCAGCAAAGTGACAAAATTCCTTGAGGACCATAAAATCAAAAGTATCCTATCAGCACCTTACCACCCAAGTACAAATGGTCAGGCTGAGTCCACAATCAAAACCATCATTCAAAACTTGAAGAAAAGGTTAGATAATGCAAAGGGTAAATGGAGAGAAGTGTTGCTCGAGGTGCTATGGGCATATTGGACGATGTCAAAGTCAAGCACGGGGGAGACCCCATTTTCTTTGGTATATGGGTCTGAAGCATTGATCCCAGTCAAAGTCGGGAAACCTAGCGTCAGGTTTCAGCATGCCACCAAAGACTTAAATCGTGAAGCAATGAACACTTCCCTCGAACTACTAGATGAAAAATGTGAAGCCGTATTAATTCGAATGGCCACACAAAAACAAAGGATCATAAGGTATTACAACAGAAGGACAAACCTTCGACATTTCGGAGTCAGGACTTAGTCTTGAGGAAAGTCACCCTCAACACTTGAGACCCAAACGGAGGGAAACTAGGTCTCAATTGGGAAGGACCATATCATGTCCTCGGAGCGTAGGGAAAGGATCCTACAAAATCAGCACAATGGAAGGCTAGCAACTACCAAACAACTGGAATGTATCGTTACTCAAGCGATATTATTGCTGAGGTATGACCTCCTCCCCTTTTCCATTTATATTAAAACTAACTCCTTGGAGGTAGTCGATTAGAGATATCGAGGCACCTTTCAGTTTGAAGATCTTGGGTTTTGAAGCATGCATTATACTCTCTTTCCCTTGGGCCGGCTTTTATCCCAAACGGGTTTTTCCGGCAAGATTTTTAATGAGACACCACCTATATGCTACCTAAGGAATATTCAACAAGTGTTCAAGGCTTTCTTTTAACCAACCTCGAACACTGGGGGGCATCACCGTCGGAGGACACATTCTCGAAGAAAGCAATTTATGCCAAGGAGCACCTTGATAGGGGAATGTTGTAATGGGCCAAACGGTCAAGTGAACCATGTCTATGTAGAATAATCAAGCCCCCGGAGGCAAAACATGTACACATGTACCAACTACTTGAAGAAGCATTTTTATTATATCAAAACACTTTATGCATATAAAAAGTCTACTATTTTTGCACTTAACGGCCTAAGGGCCAAAACCCCGAATGCACCCAAATACTCAGGGACTGTCATCAACAATTGACACATCGAATCATCAAACACTCGATCTTATAATAACTCAAAGAGGAACACTCGATTTCACAAGACCTCAAAGGGGCACCCCCCCCTCAAAAACGATATACTCGGGGTCTAACTTTTCAAACAAGTTTGGAAAGTTACCGGGATACAAGTCCAAGTGACAAACCCTAAGGCTATGACCATACTAAAACTATGGTCACATAAAGGCTACAACAAAAATAGTGCAATTCGGAGACATCCGATTTCTGCTATAAATTAAAGGTCTTCAAACATTGAAAAATTAGTTCAATAAGGCTCCCCCCAGCAAAAGCAAAATATAAAGGGCTTCAATAAACTCGGATCCCCGAAAAACCTATGGGCTTCGATAAATTCAGCGCTCGAATAACCCAAAGGCTTCGATAATACCAGCCTTCAAAAAAACCTCAAAATGTTTTCGATTATTTCTACACAAACAAAATGACTTACTAGGCTTCGATACGTTAAACCTTCAAAAAACCCAACGGGTACAAAACCACATGCTAAGGCATACCTAAAATTTTGCTAAGTCTTTTAGCCGAAATGAGAGAAAAAATTATATAGCCTTTTTGGAGGTCGATACGGCCCAATTCAAAAGGCCTAAGGGCAAATTTTAAAAGAGCCTAAGGGCCGATATACAAGAGCCTTAGGGCTAGCTTAAAAGAAATATAGGGCCAAAAGCTTATGCGAGTCCGAGATTTCACTCTCATTCAACTCGGATCCAAAGGCCCCATTGTTCGAAGATCGTATCAAAATGATTTTAAGCTTGCCAATTATCTAAGACCTTAAGGGGTACGATCTTGAGCAATAAAAACCTAAGGCTTTATTACGAGGCTTAACGGATAATCGAACTAAGCATTTGAATCATCAAAATTTTGCACAAATAGGGACAAAATAATAGTCAACACAAATCAAGGATAGAGAAAAAATATACTTTATATTCATAAGGGAAGGTTACAACACATTTAGAACGCCCACAAGGGTCCCCTGCTCAAAAAAGGAACCTAATCTATTTTCAGGGTCGCTCTCCTGAGAGTGTCGTCTCCAGAACCTACATCTACAGCGGCTCTATTCTCGGGAGTCTCCTCTCCTTCGGGAGTATCTTCTTCGTCTTCCATGCCCCCAAAGACGGTCACCATATCCTCGTAGTCGGAGGAGATAAGAAACCTAACATCGGTTTCCTGCGCCTTTGCTTCGGCTATCTCCTCATCAAGGTTAAACTCTTAGGCATGGATTTCCTTGAGAGTCTGCCCTTGGGCTTGGCACTTAGCCAATTCATTGTTCAGTCTTCTCCGGTTGGAGGCCTCCCTTAGCTCAGCTTGAATGGCCACGATTTCCTTCAAATATATAGCAATAAATTATCAGCTGTAACTTTCGTCTTCTCAGTTTTGGCTTTGGCCTGTACAGCCCAGCCTCTACAGCTTCGGCCAGGGCTTTAGCCATCTCGGCCTCCAATCCCTTGATTTTCCTGGCCTGAGTGACACCCTTCGCTTTGACACCCCGGAGCCGAGCCTTAACCGAGTTCAGTTGGGCTATAACTGCTTCATTTTCAGCAGCAAGTTAATCCATGTTCTTTTTCCAGTGATGGCAATCATCCCGAACTTGATCTACCTCGCCCCAGAGCTGCCCAATCGTATTTAACTTTTGCGCATCTGAGATATCTAAGTATTAGCCTCCAATGCCGGGCCAAGAATGCCAAACTTTGTTAAAATCAGGGTTATCTACTCATCCAGCTCGGACTCCTTTTTGAGCTTTGGCTAAAGCGGTTCAGAGATCCTCAAGCTCCTATTCCTTCCAGCTACAGAGGAGCCTCAAGGCCTTCTCTTAGTCCAAAACTCTCTTGAGCTTGACCTCATATTGGCTCATCTTATCTCTAAACTTTTCAACATCCTATACATGAAATGGAGACATATTAGTCGAAAGAAAAGAAAAAAAATTACAATATTAAAGGTAAGTACTTACCCGGATAAGGAGACATTGAGCCTCTTCAAAAAAGGAGGATATATCATTAAAGTCTTTTGCATCCTCGATCCTAGTGTAGAAACCCTAAAAAGGATCGTTTTCGATGACCTTATGGGTCGGGCATAAGCATAGCGTTGGCTTCCTCGATTGTCCCCTCTGAATAAGTTGGCAATAAATAGGAGTGACGCGTTGTCGCGGCCCCGAGTTCTTTATTCGGGGAGTTCTCATTATCATTGGGGGTCTCAGTATCTACCCCCTCTAGTATAGTTGTTGAAGGCAGAGGGACAATCTTGACCTCAGTAGATGCAGGGGCCTTAACCGTTTCTTCCTTCGTGGCATCCTCACCACGGGATGAGGTTTCTGATTCGAAAGGCTTGGCGACCTCGGCTGGCTTCCTAGTTCAAGCAACCAACGACGACCCTTCATCATTCAAGGAGTCTTGGGCCGAGTCTGCACTCGTTTGAACAATTTTTTTCCACAACCTTCGAGCGCGTATCTTCTTATCTTGAGGGTCTTCGGGTTTCGATATCCTCTTTCTTTTGTTGTCCTTCTCGGACTTTGGGTTTTAAGGCTTGATCTTTTCTCCGGGCGGGGATGGCCTTATCTCAGATGCATCACCAAGACCTACACAAGTAAGCGTGAGTAAGTAAAAATGCTGCCAATATATGGAAACTGTTAGAACTGCTAAAAGGCACTTACCATGGCTCTTGGCCTCCCACTAGCCCTTTGATAATTCATGCCACTTGCGCTCATCATAGGAAGAAGTGGCAGCTAACTTTCAAACCCAATCCTCGAGGTCGGGCACTGCTAACGGTGGCCAAGCTTTGGCTACAAAAAAAGGGAAATGACGTTATGAAATATGGAACAGAATATGAATAGGTACAGGGAATACGAACTGCACTAATGGTTAAAGTTTCACCTATTCGGGAATGGCATTTTATCCTCAGGGATGACGTTTGAAGTTTTTACTGTAACAAACCAGCTCATCCAACCCCGATATTTAGTTTCGTCAGTGCTGGTGAAGAAGGACTTCAATGTTCGGTGTTGTAGCTTGACGAGCCCTCAAAATAACTGGGGCCGATACAATCGAGCCAGGTGGTTGTGGGTGAATTCCAAACCCTTGGTCTTTTCAGAAAAATACCGCAACATAATCATGATACGCCAAAAGGAATGGTGAATTTGACCAAGGGTGACTTCGTACATTCTACAGAAGTCAATCACCACCGAATCGATGGGACCCAGTGTGAAGGGGTAAGTGTAAACACTCTGAAACTCCTCCTTGTGGGTAGTAATGCTTTCATCGGGGTACGGGATCCGAACCTCAACCTCATCTCCCCAGCGATGTTCCTTCTTTACGTCCTTGGTAAACTGCTTTATTATCAAGATAATATATCAAGATATATGCTCGCGTTGGCCCTCGACATCGAGAGGATTATCGATACTGAAGTCGTTCTTAATATACAATTATTAGGGGTGATTTCCTCAAGCGTTGGCGGTACCACCGGTTTGGCGGCAGGGGAAGACGATGTTGTATCCTTTTGGGGGACCGTCTTAGAAGTTTTGGCCATGGCTGTAAGTGAAATAATATGGGTGCACAGGGATGTGGTGTTTCCAGCAAGAGCTTGGCATTTTTCTAGCACTTAAAGAGGTGGAGGAAATAAACGATAGAAGAAAGAGTAAAATTCTTTACATAGAGGAATCACCTCATATTTATAGAAGGGTAATGGTAATTCAGCGCATTAGTGGCCGACCAAAGCTGGCATGCATTCAATGTTTTTGGGGAAGTAGACCAACGGGACGTTTCGGTCACTTTGCACGCTTGCACCACGGGGATGACATCATTTAAAGACTTCGGGAATCCAAATTGTTTCATATAATTTGATTCTAAGAAATACGGGGACTATCTGTATACGATCCAAATCGGAGAGCTCGATTTTGGAGACTTAATTACATTCCGAGCCCGGGTTTGGTGAACTCGAGGTTAGAATCAAGCCAGGCCCGGGTAAGCACATATCGAGAAGTAAATTGAGGACATGTCATGATCTGTACAATTTCGAGGGCACTCAAGAATGAGCGGGAATTTCCAAGAACACGTGGGTCAGGACTTAAATTATATGATAAAATTTGTACGAAATAGTACAAATTCGTACTAGGTTGTTATACAACTGTACCAATAGGATTTTTTTTATCATAATTAGAAATGTACCATATTAGGATTTCCCCCTCCTTATAAAGGGGACCCCCCAATCATTTGTAAGGATATATAATTGACTGCAATAGAACATTCCACTCTGCTTGTATTGTTTACCGTGCTCAACATTTGTTCTTTAGATTTATTGTCTTTACTTTATTGTTCATACTTTATTGTTCTTAGCTGACCTCGAGGTCCCTGGGATAATCAAGCTCGAGGCCCCTATTGTTCCAACAACACTAACTTGGTTTACCAACTCTTCTTACTTAAGCCTAATATTACTTGTATAATCAGTAGTATTAGAATATATCACATATATTTAAAATCACAAATTATCTTTAGTTGTTACTCACATTTTTTGAGGTAAACAATGCAATAGGAAAAATACATAAAGACCCCATTAAACTTATCCAAAAAAATAGGTTTGAACACTTAAACTAAATGGGTTACCCCTATTCTTGTTTTGAGAGAATTAAATGCCACCTTAAATGCTAACACGGAATTTTTTTAATTATTTTTAAAAAAATAGGTGCGTACAAATATCTGTAAAACAAAAGAAAAAAAGAATCCCCCTCTCCCCCTCATCTTCTTCTACATGCTCCCCCTCGAACTTGGGCCTTGCCGAATAGGCATGAACAAAGCCACTCCGGTACAACACCACCACATCCCCAGAATCGTCTCTGACCAAGATGGTTTGGGTTTAGCTCATAAATTCCCCCCCAATCGAACCTTCGTTAGTTTCTTAGTCTCCGACGAAATAGAAGCCAATGTCCTCCGTTTACGGTAATGCTTTCCTTTTAAAGAAAAAGATTGTTATTTTAAGTATGGTGAATTCATTTTTCTACTTCCTCATGTTAATTATTTAAATCCTTTTTCATATAAGCTAATTTATTTTTTTGGATATAGGGTGTGTTTAGTATGAAGGAAAATATTTTTCGAAAAATATTTTTCAATTTTTCCATGTTTGGTTGGCTTATGATCCGACCATTATTATGGGTGGCCTAGTCAGGCCTAGCAAATCGTTCGTTTTCTCTATACTCGAGTGATTTCTCAGAGAGAGTGGGTAATCATGGGAAGATTGTTGAGTGGGTGCCTCAAGAAATGGTGTTGGCTCACCCTTCAATTGCTTGTTTTGAGGCTCTTTATGGTTGGAATTCCACAATGGGGGGTTTAAGTGTAGGAGTCCCTTTTTATGTTGGCCTTATTTTGGAGATCAGTTATATACACTGTCATGACCCAAGTTATCCCCCCGTGGACTATCGTGATGACACTTAATCTCTACGACTAGGTAACCTAATATTTGCGGAAAATGTAACGTAAAAACCAAAGCTATCAACTAACAGGTAAATTTAAACAAGGTAATGAGATGCCACTCGGCATATAGAATATTCACTTTTGAAAAGTACATAAGCTTTCCCAAAACCCGGAATGTCATAAGCCACAAGCTAAAGAAAGAGATAGAACTCCCATACTCCAGATTCAAATAAAAGAAGAAAATACAAGAAGTGTTTGACATGGGGAGGAATAGATAGAGATTCAAAGGTCTGTGGATGCAATAATTATACCTTGAAGTCTCTACTGTTGGCTCGCCTCACTGGTAATGCGGCTGACAAGCAGTACCTAGATTTGCATACGAAAAACATGTGTAGGGAAGGGCATGAGTACACCATAACTGTATCAAGTAAGTGTCAAGACTAACCTCGGTTGAGTAGTGACGAGATCAGGTCAGGTCCCTACTAGTATAAATATAATGAAATATCACAGTAAAAATAAATACGGAAATATAACAGGAATATAATCAATGAAAGCCAACAGCTTAGAACACAGAAATAACAATAGGGGATCTCTCGAGATACCTTCTCATAGTCCGAAACGTAAATGTGCAGGGGGATCTTCCCGAATACCGTTTCGTAGTCCCAAAGTAAATATGCAGAATAGAGGGATCTCCCGGAATACCGTTCTGTAGTCCCAAAGTAAATATGCAGTACAGGGGGATCTCCCGGAATACCATTCTGTAGTTCCAAAATAAATATACAGCTCAACCAATAGAAATAATAGTTACAGCAAGGAAACCTACAGTTTGGACTAAGGCAAGCCAAGGAAAGCAGGAAAGTTTCACTAAATATGCTGCACAAAGTTCAAATAGGTAGTTAAAACACGTAGGCATGCTATTCTACACTAAAAAGGATAGTTACATATGCTCGTGTAGTTCAAATAATGAGCAACAAGTTATGACTTTGAAAAATGGAGTTTTACAACAAATAGACCGTGTACGTATTCGTCACCTCACATGCACGACGCTCACATATCAAAATAGTACCAAATCCTAAGGGGAGTTCCCCACACAAGGTTAGAAAAGCCACTTACCTCGAACAAAGCTCAATCAATCTGTAACAATGCTCTTTCTACGAATGTCCAGCTCCGGATGGCCCAAATCTAGCCAAATCAATTATATAACATAAATATAATTACAAGAAACTAATCTAGCTAATGAATTCAAGGCTAAAGCAAGAAATTAGAAATCTCCCCAAAAAACCTCCCAAGGCCCACGTCTCGGAATATGGTATAAGTCACAAATTATGAACACCCATTCACTCACTAGTTCACTCATACCAAAATTATCCAAATCCGATGTCTAAATCCCAATCAAAACTCAAAAATTCGGTTGAAGAACCTCCCCTATTTTTTCAACTTCTCACCTAAATTCCTTAATTTAATGAAGAAACAACTATGGATTAATAAAATAAAACCAAAAACGAGTTAGGAATCATTACCCTAAAGCTCTCTATGAAAATCCCTAGAAGAATCACCAATTTTCGAGCTCCTAAGTCCAAAAATAAAGAATGAATTTAAACCCTCAAAATTTCCCCTTTTCTGCCAGAGATTCCAATTCTACGAGCCTTTAACGGCATTTGCGGTCCTGCACCTATGAAAAATCCATCGCAGGTCCAGAGGCAATTTAAGTGGGCTTGGAGCGCTTCTGCAAGCACTAGGACGCACCTACGAGCCCGCTCATGCGGTCCTCCACCACTTCTATGGTCTATTGTCGCACTTGCGGTCTCAGATAGACAGGGCTTAAGCCCCATCTGCGGCTCCATGGCCGCTTGCGGCACTGCACCTACGACCCAAAGTGCGCAGGTGCAATTACACCAGTTGCAGCAGCTTCTGCAATTGCCTAAGTCCCAACTCAATTCGTTGAACATGTGAAACACACCCGAGGCCTCTGGGATATCAACCAAACATACCAACCAATCCTAAAACACCATGAAAACTTAGTTGGGCTCTCAAATCACATCAAACAATGCTAAAATCATGAATCACCCTCCAATTCAAACCTAAAGAACTTGAAACTTCCATTTTCCACAACTGATGCCGAAACCTATCAAACCACGTCCGATTGACCCCAAATTTTGCAAACATGTCATAATTAACACTAAAGACCTATTCCAACTTCCGAAATGAGAATCCGACCCCATTATAGGAATTCCACTACCTGTCCAAATCTCCAAAAATTTGACTTTCTCTATTTCAAACCTAAATGAGCTACAGACCTCCAAAACACAACCCGAACATGCCCCTAAGTCTAAAATCACCTAACAGAGCTAGCAAAACTGACGAAACTCCATTTCGGAGTCGTATTCACACAGTTCTAACTACGGTCCAAATTCTAAGACTTAAGCCTCCGTTTAGGGACTAACTGTCCTAAAACACTCCAAAAACCAATACGAAACTTCCCGGCAAGTCACAATAGCATAAATAGATGCAGGGGAAGCAGTTAGTAGAGGATCAAGGCTCTAACTTTCAAAATGACCTGCCAAGTCATTACATCCTCGCCTCTTAAAATAATCGTTCGTCCTCGAACGAGCATAGAGACATACCTGAAGTGGTGAAAAGATGAGGATAATGGTTATGCATATCTTGCTTGGTCTCCCAAGTCACCTCCTAGACGGGATGGTCCTACCACTGAACTTTACAGATGCAATGTTCTTTGACCTTAGATTTCAAACTTGTCTGTCCAAAATGGCCACTGGCTTCTTAACATAGGATAGATCCTTATCCAACTGGACTGAGCTGAAATCCAACATATGAGATGGATCTCTGTGATACCTCTAGAGCATCAAAATATGAAATACCGGATAAACTCCTACTAAGATGGGAGGTAAGGCAAGCTTATAAGTAACCTCACCAACTCACCGTGACACCTCAAAAAGACCAATAAACCTTGGGCTCAACTTGCCTTTCTTTTTGAACCTCATAATGCCTTTCATAGGCGAAACCCGGACCAAGACCCGCTCTTCGACCATGAATGCCACATCGTGAACCTTTCGGCCAGCATAACTCTTCTGTCTGGGCTGGGCTGTGCGAAGTCTATCCTGAATCACCTTAACCTTCTCCAAGGCATCCTGAACTAAGTCCGTACACAATAATCTTGCCATGTTCGGCTTGAACCAACCCATTGGGGATTGACATCACCTACCATACAGAGCCTCATACGGTGCCATCTGAATGCTGAACTGATAACTGTTATTGTAGGCAAACTCTGCAAGAGGCAAGAACTGATCCTAAGAACCTCCGAACTCCATCACGCACGCACAGAGCATATACTCAAGAATCTAAATTGTGCGCTTGTACTGTATGTCTGTTTGAGGGTGAAATGATGTGCTCAACTCCACCTGAGTACCCAAATCATATTGTACAACTCTCCAGAATCGTGATGTAAACTATGTACCCCGTTCAAAGATGATAGATACCGGCACGCCTTGAAGTCTGAAAATCTCACAGATAGAAACTTGAGCAAGCTGCTCGGAAGAATAGGTAGTCATCACAAGAATAAAATGAGCTGACTTGGTCAGCCTATCCATGATCACCCAAATTGCATCAAACTTCTGATGAGTCCGTGGGAGTCCAATAACAAAATCCATAGTGATCCGCTCCCATTTCCACTCTGTAATATCTAACTTCTGAAGCAATACACCCGGTTGCTGATGTTCATACTTCACCTACTTGCAATTTAGACACCAAGCAACACACTCTACTATGTCCTTGTTCATCCTCATCCACAAGTAATGCTGACTAAAGTCTTGATACATCTTCGCCTCACATGGATGAATAGAGTACCGCGAGCTATGATCCTCCTAAAGAATCAGCTCACGCAAACTATCTACATTAGGCACACATAGCCTGCCTTACATCCTCAATGCACAGTCATCCCCAGTAGTGACTTCCTTAGCACTACCGTGTTGGACTGTCTTTAAGGACAAGCAGATGGGGATCACTATACTGACACCCCCTGATACGATCATATAGAGAAGACCAGGAAACCACATAAGCCAATACTCAACTCTGCTAAAAAATATCTAGTCTCGTAAACTGGCTGGCTAAGGCCTACATCCAACGCCATGGGCCTCTCTGATGCTAGTAGATATGCTAAACACCCCAAACTCTCTATCGGTGACTCAAAGCATCGACCATAACATTGGCCTTTCCAGGGTGGTACAAAATGGTTATTTCATAATCCTTAAGCAGCTTTAACCACCTCCTTTGATGCATATTAAGATCCTTCTACTTGAACAGATGCTACAAAATTTGGTGATCAGTGTAAATCTCACAAGGGACACCGTACAGCTAGTGCCACCATATCTTTGAGGCATGAACAATAGCTGCTAGCTTAAGGTCCTAGACATGATAGATCATTTCATGTATCTTCAGCTGTCTGGATGCATAGGCAAAAGGCCAACTCGCAACGCATCATAATAAATTGTATAAGACCCCGATCCTGAAGTCAATACCAATACTGGGCCTGTAGTCAAAGGTTTCTTGAGCTTTTGAAAGCTCTCCTCACACTCCTCTGTCCATATGAATGGAGCAACCTTTTGTTTCAGCCTGATCATAGGCTGCAATAGATGAGAACCCCTCAACAAATCGACGGTAATACACCACCAAACCAAGGAAGCTCTAGATATCTATGGTGGAGGACGGTCTGGGCCAACTCTGCACTGCTTCCACCTTCTTTGGATCCACCTTGATCCATTCACTCGACACAACATGACCCAAAAATGCCATAATCTAACTAGAACTCACATTTTAAGGACTTTGCATAGAAATTGTTTTTTCTCAAGGTCTGAAGCACATTCCCCAGGTGTTGCTCATGATTTTCTCGACTCCGGGAGTACACCGGAATGTTATCAATAAATACAATGATGAATGAGTTAAGATAAAGCCAAAATACACTATGCATCAAATGTATAACTACTGTTGGGGCATTGGTCAACCCAAATGACATGACAAGGAACTCATAATGACCATACCGAGTCTTGAAAGCAGTCTTCGTGATATCTGGCTACCGGATCTTCAACTGATGATAATGTGAACGCAAGTCAATCTTGGAAAACATGCGGGCACCCTGTAACTGATCAAATAGGTCATCAATATAAGGCAATGTATACCGGTTCTTCACAGTAACTTTGTTAACTGGAGATAATCAATGCACATACGCATAGAACCATCCTTTTTCTTCACAAATAAGACAAGAGCGCCCCAAGGTGACACACTGGGCCGTATGAAGACCTTATCAAACAATTCCTATAACTGTTCCTTTAAAATTTTCAACTCAGGAGGGGGCATACGATAAGGAGGAATAGAGATGGGCTGAGTGCCCGACAACAAATCAATGCCAAAATAAATGTCTCTATCAGGCGGCATTCCTGGAAGATTAGCTGGAAACACATCAAGGAAATCCCTTACTACTCAGACTAAATCAACTGTAGAGGTATCCATACTGACATCTCTCACATAGGCTAGATACGTGTCATGCCCCTTCTCAATCATTTGTTGAGCTTTACGAAATGAAATAATTATTATGGGAGTGTAATCTAAGGTATCCCTCCAATCTAATCGCGGTAAAACTGGCATAGCCAGCGTCACTGTCTTGGAGTGACAATCAATAATATTATAATGGGGCAACAACCAATCCATGTCCAAGATAACATCAAAATCAACCATGCTGAGCAATAATAAATCGGCTCTGGTCTCAAAACCACTAGGAGTAATAAAATATGATCGATGCACGCAATCCACAATAAGAGAATCTCCCACAGGAGTAGACACATGAATAAGGGAACTCAAGAAATCCCAAGATATGCCCAAATGCGAGACAAAATAAGATGACACATAAGAATAATTGGAGACTGGATCGAATAGAACCAATGCATCTCTATGACAAACTGGAACAATACCTGTAATGGCCGAATCAGAAGCAACAACCTCTGTACGAGCAGAAGGGGAATATATCCGGCTTGGCCTCCCCTTCTAAGGTGACCTCTACCTCCCTGACATCCACCTCGAGCGGATGAGCAGGTGGGATGTCAAGCTGGTTTCGTAATCATAGCTTAAGAACCATGTGGAGCTTGCTGTGGCTGAGAAGTCTGTGGAGGCACACCCCTCCTAAGTCTGGGGAAATCCTTCACCATATGATGAGTGTCACTATACTCTAAACAAGCTCTGGGAGGACGTGGCGGCTGTGGCCGACTCGGACCAGGTCTGCTAGACTGACCGTTGAAAGAACCTCGTGCAGCAGGCGCACTAGATACTGGCGATGCATAATAAGGCCCCTGAGGTCTAGGAGCAGATGGAATATCACTGGAGGCTAGAAGAGCTGAATGAATGGGGCGATTCACATAGCCCCTACCATGATGAACTGCAGCTGGGCCACGAGCACCAGAATAATGTCTAGACTCCCGACACCTCTTGGCCTCTCTCTCCTCCCTATCCCGATCAAGCATTCCTCCACTCTCCTAGCAATACTCACAACCTACTGATACGAGATATCCATCTCCAACTCCCCAGCCATGCTCGTCCTGATGCTGGGAGTAAGTCTCTCAATAAACCGACAGACCCTTTCTCAAACTATATAAACCAAGGCCAATGCATGTCTACCTAGGTCACTAAAATAGACTGCGTACTTTAAAGCAGTCATGGTACCCTGGCACAACTACTCAAACTCTGTATGCCAAGCATCCCTAAGGCTCTGAGGGACATACTCCCTAAAAACATGTTTGAGAACTGAGTCCATGTAAGGGAAATGTCACGCCCCAAACCTCGGGGAGCACGACCGGTGCGCAACCGAGGGAACCTGGTCGAGAAAGCCTACCTAGCCTTTCATACCCGACTCATTCTATATCCGAAGAAGTAATACATTACCAATTTTTAAACATGTGAGGGAGAGTTTTCATATATACGTATAAACATTGCTAGTCAGATTCTTACTTAAAATACAACATGCCATAGTTAAGTTCCCAAAAGTTCATATAGTTGAAAGTCTAGTAGAGAAAAGTTTCAAAATATAATGTGATCTTATGACCACCCTGACATCCATACATGACCCACTTAAATATCTACGGAGCCTCTAAGGATACAGAAAGCCAAAATGATCATGCCGGCAACAAGACCTAGGTCATACCTCAAAATGTGGAAATTTACACAAAGAAGAACTACAAAACCCCTGGGAGGAATGGGGGCTCACCAAGACAACTGTTAAAGGAGCAAGAGAGCACCACTATCTGCGATCGGCACTATTAGCAACAGAACCACCTACATCCATTCAAAAATGTAGTGCCCCCGGCAAAAGGGACGTCAGTACTATCGAATAGTACTAGTATGTAAACTAAACACAATCCTTAATAGGATGAACAGTGAACAAATAAAAGGCAGTTATATCATCAACAAGTAAATCACAAGATTACGAGGAAAAATACCAAATAAGGTTCACATGATTCCGGTTAAGTCTTTCCATTCCTTTAGGTTAATGTTCTTTAGTACCAAGTGCCATACTTATAACATAATGCCACCATGATTTTTTTACACGGAGTCTGGTCTTGGCCCGATCGGCTAAGCCATCCAAAGTGAGACATATCCAAGTCCACAATGATATTCAGAAATCTAATATAAATGCCACCATATGTACAACATGGCGTCCGATCTTGGCCCGATCGGCTAAGAAATCTCACTTGGGACATAACCTCTTTCAATTATTCCTTAGTTCCCATTTCCTTCCATTTTTCCCATTACGTGGTAAAACACCTCTTTATGTTAATTTATTTCGTGGCACTTGGATACATTGTTACAACACAAGTGATCCTTTTTTTAATTCATTCATATAACTTTCATCATCCGTGTCGATAAGGGGCTATCATATAAGGCATTCACGCATAAGAAAATAATGAACACTTGGAGAACATAATAACATTTTCAACTATCATGATTTCAGAATAAACACATAAAACAATTAGGATGAAAGTCCGTCGCCCAACACATTAATGCAATTCATCAAGTATTATCAATTCGAAACTCATGCCAACCATTTGGACACTTAAGAATTCAACACTAAGAAGAAGAGGGTTATCCATACATACCTTAATGGAGCTTCCTTAATCCTCACAATAAATTTCGAAATTTTCTATCAACTTCGATCTATTTTATGAGAATTATAAATTAAGCCAAGAATTAGAGACATGATTAAGAATTCTAGCTCATTTGAGCATATTGTCAAGTACTAGGTGTGCATTGTGGTTTTAGGACCCCCTTTTGTGAGAGATTTTTATCACCTTCCACCCCATTTGCCATATTTTTAACTCACAATCTTCCCATACCCAATTGCCACTCATGCATGCAAGATAGTTAATTCCTATACCCACGAACTCACCCGTTATCACTTATTTTAGTTAAATTTTGAACGTATAGATTAGGGCACAAGTTCTTACCTCTTATGATGAAGACCTAGCAGATTTTACTTGATAATATTCAAGGGCTTAGGCAAATATCAAATGGGAACTTGATGAAGACCACCCTCTCTCTCTCTCTAGAACTTCTGCTCTTACTCTATTTTCTAGAAAATTGCAAAAAGGGGGTCTAAAGGGGTGTTTTTAATAAAATGGGGTCGGGTTTTAAAAGATAGAAAATAGGATCCCGACAAAATGTGCGATCGCATAACGGACATGTGGCCTGCAAAAGTGACCACAAAAATGGTCCCTAAAACCTGAACAAACTGCACGGGTATGCGATAAGAATGCGGTCCGCATACCTGTTGTGCGGTCGCATAATGCACCGCAGAACTGCCCTTGCAAAGTGCCAAGGGAATTATGCGATGGCTATGCAGCCCGCATATTGATTATGCAATCGCAAAATGGACCGCAGAAAAATACTTTCCTGGAGAAATATTATTCCTTAACTTTTTAATGCACAGATCAGTCCAAAGGAAGAATTTTATGACTTTGTAACACATATTCCTAACTTGGCACTACGAGATCTCATTTTTTTTAAGTAGAAATTTCACGGGGCCTTATAGGAAACTGCCTCAGCCAGATTGTCCAACTCATAGTATGCCACCACTTTAGGCTGCTCCTCGAAGCTGGAAAGCAGTAAAAGAAACCCTCTCGACTCTGTTATGCCCATAATGCGGAGGATACAGTGGCAATCCTCAAGAAATCCATGAGCATCCTCTGATGATAGACCACTAAATATAGGAGGGTCGTACTTCTTGTACCTCTCAAGACTACGCTGCTCCTCCTCTGAAACTGTTTCCCTACCCTCGAGCTGAGCTGGGGCTATAGATGGTACCTGTATAACCTCTAGAATCTGATCAACCTGAACCGAATGCTCTGGGGTGCGGGCGGTGGGAGTCTGTGCTCCTCCCCCAGCCTATGATATGGCTGGAGCAAGGGGAGTCACCCTACCTGAGCTAGAGTGATGTACATACTCATGAACTGTGCAAGAGTCTCTTGAAGAACTCGAGTAGTAGTAGGCTTCTCAAGTGCCTGTGCTCCTACTAGAACTACCAGTGGCTCATCGGTAGCAGCTCGCTCGGGTGCTCTGGCTGCACCACGTGGACGTCCTTGGCCTAGGGTGGCTCTAGTAAAGGACTCGAGTGCTTGGTCATCTCCGGCTGCACGTGTCCTCACCATCTGTGAGAGAATAGAAGATAGAAGTTTAGAATTTTGAAGTCAATAATCTCGCATGACAAGGAATCAAATGAAGTGGATTTTTCCTAATAGTTCCATAGCCTCCCGAAGATAAGTACAGATGTCACCGTACCGATCCACGAGACTATAATAAACCGGCTTGTGACTCACAACTCCTACGAACCTAGAGCTCTTATACCAACTTGTCATGACCCAAGTTCTCCCTCCGTGAACTGTCGTGATGAAACCTAGTCTCTACGACTAGATAAGCCTAATGATTAATAGGTAAATATAATAAAGGAGTTTAAATGCCGTTTGGCATATACAATAATCACTTTCGAAAAGTGCATAAGCTCTCCTAAAACCCGGAATGTCATAAGCCACAGGCTAAAGAAAGAGACAATACTCCCATACTCTAGAGTCTAATAAAAGAAGAAAACACAAGAAGTGTTTGACATGGGGAGGAATAGATAGGGACTCCGAGGTCCGCGGACGTGGTAGATATACTTTGAAGTCTCTACAGCTGGCTCGCCTCACTAGTAATGCGGCTGATAAGCTGTACCCAAGTAATTTTTTTTTAAATCTCTAAGAGTTAACATTCGAGAACAAATATTCTAAAGGAGGAAGGATGTTACATCCCGTACTTTAATATTAGGATAAGTCATAGTAACCCATATGAACTCGAAAGGATTACGATCATTCATGCGATTATAGAGGCAAAAAGAGGAGGATAAGTAAAATTTGTATATGGGATATGGAAAAAGGTTATGGCGTTATAGCTGATCAGCTGGTATATGTTGATGATTTTGCCCACAGTGGCCGAGATGATATGATAGGATGCCCTCATAGGCTTGATGATGTTATGAACACATGTACCTATGTACGACATGGCATTCATACGCATATACATGACATTATAAGTATTAAATGATATACAGAGTTATTCAGACTTACAGGTTCAGTCATGTACTCCATGTTTCTTTCATGTCCTTTATATATTGATTTGCATGCCTTACATACTCGGTTCATTATTCGTACTGACGTCCTTTTGTTATGGATGCTGCATTCATGCGTGCATGTATAAGTAACCAATTTGATGAACCTGCCTGTAGGTATAAGTAACCAATTTGATGAACCCTTATAGTAGACGAGGTTAGCCTTCAGTGAAAGATTGATAAGACTTCACCTCATTCAAAGTGCAGCCTAGTCTATGAGCCATCGTGTCATAAGATTGCTACAGACTTATGGGTAGGCCTGTACCCTGTTCCATTTGATGTCAAATAATCTTAGAGGCTTTGTAGACCGAGGGTCATTTTGTAAAGTATGTCAGAGGCCTTGACGGCCCATATGTATTCATGTTTTACGAAAGATGGTTCATTAATTAAGTTTTTTTTCACTTATAGTTATACATTAAGAGTTGTGGCCATGTTGTCCCATGATAGTTACAAAGAAAAAAAAAGAGTTGGAGAGTGATTTCCTCGGGCCAGTAAGGCATTGGGTTCCAGACACTCCTCCCCAGGTTTGGGGCGTGACACAAATTCCTTAATTTAATGAAGAAAACAACTATGAATTAATAAAATACAACCAAAAACGAGTTAGAAATCGTTGCCCCAAAGCTCTCTCTGAAAATCCTTCAAAGAATCGCCAATTTCCGAGCTCCTAAGTCCAAAAACTAAGAATGAATTCAAACCCTCGAAATTTTCTCTTTTCTACCAGATACTCCTCTTATGCAAGCCTTCAACTGCATATGCAGTTCCGCACATGCGAAAAATCCATCGTAGGTGCGAAGGCAACTTAAATGGGCTGGGATCGCATCTGCGAGCACTGGGCCGCACCTGTGGTCCTTCACCGCTTCTGCGCATCGCTTCTGCGGTCTATCGTTGCACATGCGATCTCATCTGGATAGGGCCAAAACCGCATATGTGGCTCCATTGCCACTTCTGCGGCACTCCACTTGCGGCCCCAAGTTCGCGGGTGAGATTACACCAGGTGCAGCGCTTTAGCAATTGCCTAAGTCCCAAACTCAATCCGTTGAACATCCAAAACACACCCGAGGCCCCCAGGATCTCAACCAAACATACCAACCAATCTTTGAACACCATGAAAACTTAGTCAAGCCCTCAAATCACATCAAACAACGCTAAAATCACGAATCACCTCCAGTTCAAACTCAAAGAACTTGAAACTTTAAATTTTCACAACCGATGTCGAAACCTATCAAACCACGTCTGATTGGCTCTAAATTTTGCACATAAGTCATAATCAACACTACAGACCTCATCTAACCTCAAGAATTAGAATCCAACCCCGATATAATTTTTTTACAGCTAGTCCAAATCTCCAAATATTCGACTTTCGCCATTTCAAGCCTCAATGAGCTACAGATCTCCAAAACACAAACTGGATACGCCCCTAAGTCCAAAATTACCTAACGGAGCTAACGGAACCGACTGAACTCTATTCTGGAGTTGTCTTCACACAGTTGCAATTACGATCCAAATTCTAATACTTGAACCTCCATTTAGAGACTATAAGTGTCCCGAAACACTCCAAAAACCAAAACGAAACCTCCCAGCAAGTCATAATAGAAAAAATAGATACAAGAAAAGCAGTTAATAGGGGATAAGAGCTCTAACCCTCAAAACGACCAGCCGGGTCATTACATACACAGACTTGTATATCTGATGGTTGAAAAATAGGTTTATCCTTGAATGCAAATGAGAGGGATTTATTTCCAAACATGAAATTCAGAGAAAAGTGAAGGATTTGTTATAAAGAGCAAACTCACTTAAGTTGAAGAAAATTATTTCGAGACATGAAATTCAGAGAAAAGTGTAGAATTTTTTATAAAGAGCAAACTCACTTAAGTTGAAGGAAATGGCTAGAAACAACATTAGCATAGGAGGATCTTCCACCAAAAACTTGGAAATCCTTGTTTCACAAATGAAGCAATTAACGTATAAGGTTTGATTAAATAATATAATAATATAATGTTTGTGAATAAGTGGAGCGAATTGATTATTCGCGAATAATTAAGGTGTGTCAACTGACACGCCTTGCTAGGTAATTTTTTTTATTTTATGCATATATAAATATATATATATATATATATATATATATATATATATATATATATATATATATATATATATATATATATATATAAAATATATATCACGATCCAAACATTCACTAGTCATGATGGCACCTAACGTAACCCGCTAGGTAAGCCAATTAATAATTATCTAATTTCAAATATCTTTAACGGGATAATTAACTAAAAGAAATTTTCTGAATCTTATATATTCCCCAAGAACTGGTAGTACAAATCATGAGTTTCTAAATATAGAATTATAAATCTAAATACATCTTCTGTTTGAAAATTACATAAACAAAATTCTTATGAATCTATGATTACGGCTGCCATGAACAAGAGGCAGCTACAACCGGAATACAGGTACACTTTCAAATCTAGCTCCCATCAAACAGAACATCAACAACAGCCAACATCTGCACGCAATGTGCAGAAGTGTAGTATCAGTACAACCGACCCCTTGTACTGGTAAGTAACAAACCTGACCTTACATTGAAGGTAGTGACGAGCTGAAATATGGTCGAGTCCAACACCAATAGCCAACAACAATCCATAACAATGTAGAGCATATAAATAAGGAAGTAACACAGAAACATAATGCTCAGCTTTTTCACAGCTTTTCGAAAATAGTTTCACTTTTAAAAAATAACAGTGAAAACCCAAATCCTTTACCGAAATCGTCCAAGAAAAATGTGAGATAGTTTGAAACTATAATTTTTCCAAAAATTCTTTTCACAATAAATAAGATATTTCATTTTTTTCATATAGCAAGTGTGAAATACCTTTATATGCCCATATATCAATATTTGTAAGAATAAAAGTCATGAATGACGTGATATTGTACAACATGAGGAAAAATAAATCTCTAAGCCTCTATGTCATGTGTGCATGTCAATGCCATGTATCTCAGAGATGAATAATATACTCACACTCTCAGAGTACTCAATCTCACTATCTCACACTTTGTACTCATGATGCACAACCACTCGGTACATTATATGGCCCATACAGCGCAAGAAAGATCCATCCCGGAACATATTCATCACTGACCATCAGTCACTCAGTACCAAGGAAGGCCAATCTGGCCCCATGGAGAAGATCCATATCCAGGTATATAATACTTCGAACAAGATCCATGTCTAGAGAAGATCCATCCCTCAATATCATCAACCGCACTCATTGGGGGGTATGTATAGACTCCGAAGGGGCTCCTACAGCCCAAGCGCTATCATAAGCTAGATCCAGACATAAATAAATATAACATGTTGCGGCATGCAGCCCGATCCCACAAATATCACTCATCATTAGGCTCTCAGCCTCACTGAGTTATCAACCTCTCTAGTCTCACTAACGGGCTCACAATGCCATGAAACTAGCCCGCATCAATGACATGTTGTATTAATAAATAACAACTGAGACTGAGATATGATATGAATGCATAAATATGAATGAGTACGAAATATCTATGAAGTCAATAGGATGACAATAAGAAACGACTACTATGGGTCTTAACAATATCAACATAAAGACTAAACATGATATCTAGAATGATCAAAAACTCAGTTACTTAATCACATGGTGAAAACACAGATATCAACAACATAGGGACACTAAACATGTCATGCTCCAAACCTGGGGGCGAGACCGCTACCTGGTGCCTCTCCTATCCGTGCGTTCCAACTTGCGACTAAGGAAGCCTAAACATATTAGCATACTTTGGTCATGGGACATATTGCAAGACAACTGCGAATACTGATTAAATATCAATATAAAGCTGGGACGACAAGGCCGTCATAACTACTACAATTGACAAACCAACTAAATATACATATAAGGCCTACAAGCCCAACATATTACAGTAACTGACATGATATGTCTACAAGCCTTTATTGGTGGATATACTGTGATCGGAACAGCTCCCCAACCAACTCAAAACATATATATATATATACACAAGATTTACATAAAGCTCTAGACCCCGCAACTCTGAAAGGCTTGGAGCTTACCGATCAAGCTGAACTCGGACAACACTTAATGAGGAGGCCTACCCGTCTGTTTGTCTGAACCCGCACGCATGAAGTGCAGCACCCCCAGAAAAGGGACGTCAGTACAAAACAATGTACCGAGTACGTAAGGCAATATACTAAAAGCTGAAACTGGACTGATTATATGATAACAGAAAGTAACTGAAAGTCAAAGATAATCTGAAGATATTCTTACCTGCTGATACCTACTCAACTCTCTCAATGTAGTAAGTAAAATAGTTGTCCGGCCCTATAAGGCTCGGTATATATATATAAATATCTTCTCTAACGTAGTAGGCTGGCTCAAAGGCGTTCGGCCATACTAGGCTCTGC
This sequence comes from Nicotiana glauca, assembly GCA_026770625.1. Lineage (NCBI taxonomy): Eukaryota > Viridiplantae > Streptophyta > Magnoliopsida > Solanales > Solanaceae > Nicotiana > Nicotiana glauca. The sequence goes on from MU705976.1 coordinate 44,211, forward strand.
ATCTTGACTAATTGGGCTCGCTCATAGGCGCTCAACTACAGTAGGCTCGGTATATAACTTATCATCTGATCAAAGGTTTCCCAATAGATGCCTGCCCATCGATTATAGCTCAATGATAATGAAAATACCTTAGATACTGTATATATATAAATTCTCTGCTATTTTTGACTGGAGGAAGAAAATACTTAATTGAATATGAAGTCCTAATAAAGAGAATATTGTAACATACAAAATTAGGAAAATATACGTATTGTGAGACTAGATAAATATACGTAAATTCCGGAATATGATTTTTTCTTTGTGGCTCAATAGAAAAATCATGTAATGACAAGATCATGAAAAATGAAAAGGGCTTATGCTTAACATACCTGTTCTTGGAATTATTCGAATGAAACGAAGCTTCTACTTTAGTGAAATATGTTGAACGAGATTTGCTTGAATCCTTTGAAAATTTTTTGAAACGAAATTGTTCTGCTTTTCACGTCTTGGTGTAGTTAGCTTCTAATTTATAAAAATGTTTCTTGCTTTAGCTCTTGGAATGTTCTCTTTTTGACTAAAGATTTAGATTGTTTGAACAAAATAATTCCTTTCCTGTTCACGTTCTTGGTTTCAAACCAAGAACAGATTTGCAGCTACGAAATTGAATGAAGCTAAAGACACCAAAATGAAGCTTGTTTTTGAAAACGAGATTTGCTTCTGCTTCAATCACTTCTTTTGATCTTAAGTTTAATACATTAACCACATGATCCCTCATCTCATCCTAAATGAAAGAGATTCCTACTAAGGTTACATTGTACCTTAGGTGGCCACATGTAAAGGTGAAAAATGAGTCACCGGGGACTGCCACGTTTCCTGAGGGTGTGGTTTTGTAAATTTCTATCCTTATTTGGGTAATGTTTCGTCATCCGGTAATCTATCAATTACCCGTATAATTTAAAAATTATCACAAATTACTTAAAATTCTACTTATTTTTATATATATTTAAAATAAGTTGAATTTTAAGTAATTTTTAAATTATGCAGGTAATTGATTAATTATAAGATAACAAAACATTACCCAAATAACTAATAAGTGGATAGAAATTTACAAAACCACACCCCCAAGAAACGTGGCAGTCCCCCTTTTTAGTTAAGGTGGCTCATTTTTCACCTTTACATGTGGCTACCTAAGGTACAATATAACCTTAGTAGGAATCTCTTTCATTTAGGATCAGACGAGGGATCATGTGGTTAGTGTATTAACCTTAAGCTCAAAAGAAGTGATTGAAGCAGAAGCAATCTCATTTTCAAAAACAAGCTTCATTTTGGTGTCTTTAACTTCATTCCATTTCGTAGCTTCAAATCTGTTCTTGGTTTGAAACCAAGAACATGAACAGGAACGGAATTATTTCGTTCAAACAATCTAAATCTTTAGTCAAAAAGAGACAACGTTCCAAGAGCTAAAGCAAGAAACATTTTTACAAATTAGAAGCGAACTACACCAAGACGTGAAAAGCAAAACAATTTCATTTCAAAAAAAATTTCAAAGGATTCAAGCAAATCTCGTTCAACATATTTCGCTGAAGCAGAAGCTTCATTTCAATCGAATAATTTCAGGAACATGTATGTTAAAGCTAAGCCCTTTTCATTTTGCATGATCTTGTCATTACACGATTTTGTTATTGAGCCACAAAGAAAAATTCATATCCCAGAATTTATGTATATTTATCTAGTCTCGCAAATTACGTATATTTTCATAGTTTTGTAAGTTACAATATTCTCCTTATTGGGACTTCATATTCAATGAAGTATTTTCTTCTTCTAGTCAAGAGAACAGAAAATTTACATATATACAGTATTAAAGGTATTTTCATTACTATCGAGCCATAATTGATGGGCAGGCCTCTATTGGGCAACATCTGATCAGATGGTAAGTTATATACCGAGCGTATTGTGGCTGAGCGCCTATGAGCGAGACCAGTTGGTCAAGATACAGATCCTAGTATGACCGAGCGCCTTTGAGCGAGCCTACTATGCTATGCTAGAGAAGATATATATATATGTATGTATGTATATATATATATATATATATGTATGTATGTATATATATATATATATATGTATGTATGTATGTGTCACACCTCCTTTCGGCGCTACCGCAACCCGCGAAGGGCGCGGTAGAAGGGAGTTTTTCCAATTAAAGGACAA
>MU705977.1:7898-21699 GCA_026770625.1 Nicotiana glauca
GTGAGCTGCAAATTGCGAGGCGACCTGCAGCTAGTGTAGTTCCTTTCTGTACTTTGATTATTTATTTCCTGTCCATTGTATTCCGGACAGAGGTTGTATTTTATTTCATTATCAGTAGTCGCTCATGTACTTGTGACACCGGGTTTCTGGGATAGTTTTTAACGGATTTATTCTAATTGTTATTATTTAAAATTTAATTCAAGTAGTGGACCTTTATTTATGAAAAATAGAAGGAAAAAAAAACCTTAGATTTTCAAAAGTATTAAAAGAGGAAGTAATTGATAATTTTGTTGGCTGGCCTGACAGAGGCGTCCGGCGCCACCACGACCCTTAGTGGATTTTGGGTCTTGACAGTTAAGGCTAGCACTCAAGTATGGGGCGAAACGGTTGAAACTCAGTTGTGATTCCAGCTCGTAGTCAACCAAGTCACATGGACTTTCCAAATCAAGGAACAAAGGTTGCAGAAAAAACCAAAATCTACAAGCTATTGCCTGAATTCGACAAATGCCAGCTTGATCAAATCCCACGAGTGCAGAACACCAAAGCAGACGGACTTGCCAAACTGGTCATAGCTGCCAAAAACATCACAACTAGAGATAAAATCATACTCCATATGCCCAAATCATCAGTAGACCAATCGAGGTAAAAATCATAAACTTAAATTGGGACTAGAGCAATCGTATTATCGCATATTTGCAGTATCACACATTCCCTAGCGACAAAAAAGAAGCCATGAAACAAAGAATGCAAGCGGCAGAATACAATATCCGTCATAACGACCTGTACAAGAGAACATACGATGACCCTCTAGCAAAACGGTTGGGCCCGAACCAAATCAAGCTCGTCCTCGAAGAAGTTCATGAAGGTCATTGCGGTGCTCACCCCGATAATCGAGCACTAGTCAGATGCCTTATACGGGTGGGATACTATTGGCCAACCGTGAAAAAGGACGCTGCAGACTTTGTAAGGAAATGCGAACAGTGCCAAAAGTACGCCCCAATGATTCACCAAGCTGGAAAACACCACCAGCCTGTCACTTTCTCTTGATCGTTTATCAAATGAGAAATGGACATCGTGGGCCCCCTTCCAGCAGGGTGAGGTAATGTATAATTCCTTTTGGTTTTAACTGACTATTTCTCTAAATAAGAGGAAGCATGAGCATTCTCCCAATACGAAAACAGGAAAAATTCACCTTTATATGGAGAAACATTATCTGTCGATTCGGCCTATCCAAGGAAATTAGATGTGACAACAGACTCCAGTTCACAGGAAAGAAAATTGTCGAATTCTTTTAAATATATCATATCAAAAGGATACACTCAACCCTATATCACCCAGCGGGTAATGGGAAAGCAGAATTCTCCAACAAATCCATACTAAACATTATGAAGAAAAAGTTCAAAGATACCAAGGGATTGTATTCAGAAATACTACCAGAAGTGTTATGGGATTACCGAACAACTCCAAAGACGAGCACAAGAGAAATGCCCTACTCTCTGGTATATGGGATAGAGGTAGTAATACCGGTCGAGGTCTGAGAATCCATCCTAAGGTACTCCCACAAAAGTAGCACGAGTAACGATGGGGGTAAAAAGCAGGAACTTGATGAAATCGATGAACTAAGAGATATGGAATACATAAGAATGCTCGCCCAAAAACAACAAGCAGAATGATATTACAACAAGAAAGAAAAGGTATGTCCGCTTAAAGTTGAGGACTACATACTGAAAGCCTAAACTTAAGCAAGAAAAGACCCGCGAGAAGGCAATCTGGGAACGAATTGGGAAGGTCCGTACAAAATTACAGCTACAGTGAACAACGGTTCATTTCAACTAGAGACAATGGAAGAAAAGCTACTACCAAAAAATTGGAACATCAGCCAACTCAAATACTTCAACTTCTGAGAGATAAAGTGTCCCCCGAGTCGTATTCTTTTTTTCCCTCACTTGAGTTTTTTCCCATTTGGGTTTTCTCAAGGAGGTTTTAAAGTACGTGGCGAAGGGAACACTTCGAGTCGAGGTACGCGAGGGTAGGATCGTAGTTATTATTTCATTGCTCAACCTCCCAATCTCTCCAAGTCAACCAATGAAGGGACAAGATAGATTGGACCGAGATTATAACACCGGCGAACACCCAAAATCTATAATTTTCTCCCAGTATGTAAACAAAGCAACAATGTCAAAGCAATAAGAAAACTTATGTTTACCAGCACACCTTTTTTGTATTACAGTTATGTTCGACCCTGCTCAAATAAACACCTATCGGCCCTCGATCACGATTTAATAAAAGGTTATGTTAGAGCTCACTCGAACAAACACCTACTATCCCTCGACTGCGATTTAATGAAAGATTATGTTCTACCCAACTCGAACAAACACCTACCAACCCTCAGTTGCGATTTAATGAAAGGTTATGTTTGACTCCGCTTGAACTAACACCTATTGGCTTTTGACCGCGATTTAATGAAAGGTTATATTCGACCCCGCTCAAACAAATACCTACCAATCCTCGGCCGTAGATTAATGAAAGGTTATGTTCAACCCCGATCGAACAAAAACCTACCGGCCCTCGACTGCAATTTAATAAAAGGTTATACCGGCCCTCGACTGCAATTTAATAAAAGGTTATGTTTGACCTCACTTGAACAAACACCTACTGGCCCTTGACCTTGACTTAATGAAAGGTTATGTTCGAATAATATTGAACAAACATCTACCGGACCTTGGCCTTGACTTAATGAAAGGTTATGTTCGACTAAGCTCGAACAAATACCTACCATCCCTCGGTCGCAATTTAAATAAAAGGTTATGTTCAACCTTGTTCTTATAAACACCTATTAGCTCTCTGTCACATCTCAACAAGGAAACACACTATGAACACTTAGGTCCATGGCTACGACCGACGAAAAGACAAATAACATTAATAAAGACAAAAGTAAAAACGAGCAAACAATAGAAGCAAAAAACATACAAGTACAGAAAACAAACCACATGAACGGCAAAAGATGCAAGGAAAAACTTTGATATTGTCGATGCCCCCTTTTTCTCGCGAAATCAGATTTATGACATTTGGGAGGACAACTCGTTCCCTTTTGGGAATTGGGTTTGAATTGAAGAGTCACCACCTAATGAATAAGTGCATTAGGACACTAAGAAGAACTTTGATTTAGAAAACCAGAGATTAGGTAAGGGCTCAAAATTATCCCGAGGGGAAGGTGTTAGGCACCCCTCGAGATCCACTAGTGTGGTTTCCGACCATACTATAATTGTTACTTTAAGTGCAAACAACAAGTAGACAAACAAGAATTTCAAATACGAGGAAGGGGGGTTCATATAATTGTTGCAAGTAATTTGAAGTTAACATGAAGTTAAAGAAGCTAAAATTTGAGAAGAAGCAATTTTAAAATTCTGAATAAACGAGTAAAAAAAGGGAAAAATTTTCACATAATTGCTGCAAGTAATTGAAGTTAAAAGCGGTTAAAGAAGATAAAATTTGAGAACAAAGCAGTTTTGATATTCTGAATAAAATAAACAAGTAAAGGGAGGGGAATCCTAGGTTTATAAATAATATGGATCACCCCACAGAACACCCGGTAACCGTTTATACACGTGGTGTTATCGCATGGTGATCATAACCATATCTACACTTTCTCACCCCGTTAAGGTATTAAAGCGTGGAATAGTCTCGTTTTCTTATTGCATGCTATTACCCGCCCGAATCCTATCAGCCCCGGAGGTATTTGAGACTACTAATCCAAAAAGGAAGGGATGTAAGTTTTGATAGTTTCAAAGGACAAAATTCTAAGGCGACAATCAAAACACATATGTAACAAATATGGGGAGAAACACATAACATATAGAAAGGCTCAAACAAACCTTCTTAAAAAAATGCATATAGTTTAGCATGTCTTACACGTACTGATTAGGGTCTGATTAAACTTAAGAGTTGTGGCAAACTGATCTATTACATATTTCATATAAGAAGCCCGAATCACGCCTGCCTGCTGGTTGTAGTTAATAGAATCTGACTCAATTTACAAGTTACCTTATGGATTCCCTAAGTGTTAAACGAAAACCTATAGGCATGATATTTATTAGTTTCAAAAAAGAAGTATACTGATTTTAAGGGAAAGAAATTGTCAATTACAAGAACATAAATTTTGCATTCGTTATCGTTACTATTGATTTTTAGACTCATAAGCGAATGGACGGTTTTGATTTAGTTGATAGTTCCAATAGGCATGCTTTCTAGGCATTTTAAAACATTTTTTTACAATCAAAACAAGAGTGCAGAAGTCCTATAGGCATGGTATCTAAAATATTGTTAAATATTTAAACTTATAAACAGGATTGCCTAGTGACAGATGCAGATGCAAAAATTCAGGAAGTCCTATAGGCATGGTATCTAAAATGTTGTTAGTTATTTACAACTATAAACATGTTTGCCTAGTGATAGATGCAGATGCAAAATTCAGGAATTCCTATAGGCATATTATCTATAGATATGCAACATTACCGAAATAACTTATTGACATGGTCTCTATATAATGCAGAAATGTAGAAACCTATAGACATGGTCTCTATATGAGATGCAAAAGTGTAGAAACCTATAAACATGGTCTTTATATGAGATGCAAAAGTGCAGCAACCTATGGACATGGTCTCCATAGAAATGCTGAAATGAAAGTTGAAAATAGGATACATGAGGGAAGAAGTGTAAATATTCCCTATGAACATGATATCTACCCCTTTGTATGCATGATTGACCCTCCCCTTTTCACTAACAGCCCCAATAGTTATTACAAGTTATTACAACCCAGAATGAATAAGAAAAAATTACATCAGAGAACTAAAAATTTACAACCAAGGAGAGCCTGATTCAGACTTCCTGTTTGAAACCAATCTCTAAAGATCAGATTCCAAAGCCTTTATCTTACTTGGGATGTGTTAGAGTTCCCTAAGAGTCTCAAATGGACTCCGGACAATGCTCACACCCAAATATATTGCAAAATTGAATCATAGTGCAGTGTAGAAGGGTCAACCCTCAAGTGTCCAAGTTTAGTGGGAACTCAAGGTCCCAAAGAAAGGATCACAAGAGGGGTGTAGAACTTAGAGGCTAAGAGAGAGTGTAAGTGCAGAGAGGGATTCTAAGAGGAATCAAAGACATGCTAATGGTCATACCTAGCAATTGGAAGTGCTGGCATACCCCACCAGCCTATTAGACCACATTGTTTGGGAGTCAGGATCCCCATAAGGGATCAAGTCCAAACATGAGCAACAACTTGCATGTTGCCATGTTTAGAACTTTAACTCAAAGCACATAGAGGGGAACAGGGGTGCAAGGATTCACAGCAGAAACAAATGCAAAGAAATAATAATTGTCACACCTCCTTTTTACGTTTACTACACCCCGTGAAGGGATATAATAGAGGAGTTTTTCAATTAAAGGACAATTGGAACGGGATTTGTTATTATTTATTCAGAGTCGCCACTTGGGAGATTAATGATGTCCCAAGTCATCGGTTGAATCCTGAACCGAGGAAGATATGACTCTGTTAACAGTCCGCGAACCAGAAATCAGGATAAGGAATTCTATTAACCCGGGAGAAGGTGTTAGGCATTCCCGGATTCCGTGATTCTAGCACGGTCGCTCAACTATCGTATTTGATTTTTATCTGATTTCAATACATGTTCTATTTTTATGTGTGCCTTTTGTTAATAACCCGTTTTATTATTATTTTTTTTAATTTTTACAAGAATTACAACGTCATGAAAATGTATCTCGAACCACGCCACACCAATGCGCCCGTGGCTTTTGACACATTTTGACTTCGTTGAGATTTGGATTTGGATCACATAAATGTGCACCCGTATTTAGGAAGGTAATATTATTAACGTACGCGCCTAAAGCGACTACGTGTTTATTATCTTTGGAAGACCGTAAAATTCGCTAAATGGTCCTCCCAATTTCTAAGTATTTTTAGTAAGTAATTAATGAGGGCCCCGCCTTTGTATTTATTTGTGCGAGACTCGTCTCTTTTATTTTTTAAAAAGGCCAAACTAAAATGAACTATATTTTTACTTATTATGTATTTCTAAAAGTCCAACTAGTTAAGAATTGGATCATACTAAAATGATTAATACCTTAACATTATTTAAAGCACAAGTCTAACTCATGGGCCTTGATACAGCCCAACAATACCGTCAAAAGCAAAATTGGCTTAGGAAGTTAAAATGCACCAGCCCAGGATCGAGTTCCAAATTCCTCAGTCAAACTATTTTTCATGAATTACCGATTTTAATGAACTAATGAAAGTTTGCACATATTCTCATTTAACCCTATTATTCCAACGCAAATAACATGATTAATGAGAAACGTTATTAATAACAAGGGTGAATGCTACTAGATTTACTATAAATTGAAATCCTATTACCAGGTCATTACCCCTTTAACAAGGCATTTATCTTAAATCTAATTACTATTGATGGCAGTTTAGCTCGTATAAACCTCCAGATTGATTCTACAAATTAATTAAACAATCATATTGAGGTAACTATAATTCACCTCATTCTAGGGGGTCTAATTCAACGGCTCAGTGTCATACATCATTTAACAAAATATCTACTTTAAGGAACAATCTGAATAATACACATAACTACCATTTGTATAACAGGAAAAACATATGAATATTATCAATTATCACTAAGGCAATCCTCAGTTGAACATGAACAAAATAAGACATGTGATGTATTCAAATTGCATAACCTGTTCGAAGTGACTCTAAGGATTATACCTATTAACTTGAAACCTCACACATAATCAGTTATATGAGTCTAGTTTATAATTCTAACTAACATCACAACTACAGCAACAGAACTTCAGTTAAAAGAAATACAAACAGTCCTTATCAATTTTAAAAAAAATCAGCTATGTCATGGATCTTATAACTACTTGTGATAACTCATCTACTTAGTTCAAAGCTAGTTATGTCAAAGCTAGATACTATCAATACAAAAATGACTTAAATCCAAGGCTGAACAATCTTCCAGATTTCATTTATTCACTTCAAGCCGTCATCAATACAACAAGTCAGAATGAGTACCTGGATTTGAAGTCAAAGAGAGATTAGAAGAAGGATCAGCAATAGTTATACAGCAACAGCAAACAGGAACAGGATAGAAATTCCAATAACAGCTTTAAAACACCCAGGACTTAAACCAACAGCACGAAATTAGACCAACAAAAACGAATCAACTAGTCAACTTGCAACTTCACAGAGTCTCAATTACTGAACTCAGAGGAAATCAGTGAACAACATTCAAATCTAAGCTAAATGATCCAGGAAACAGTAACCTTTTGGATTTTCCTACTAAATTCTAATGTTTTTGAGTTTTTTAAGCTATGAATTTTCGAATTTTGGATCTGAGATTGGCAGATTACTTGAAGGAATTTTTTTCAGATTTCAAAACTCGTAAAATAAGGAATATCAATGCCTATTTATAGAGTTAAAGTTGGAGGGAAATTCAAATTTTAGTAATTGTATTTTAGTCCCTCTTTAATTTCAATTCTATCCTTATTTTTAACTTGTTATTCAATTGACTACCTTATTTATTAGGAATTATATTAATACCCCAATATAGAATCTTCTAATCTAATATAATTCCCTATCTACCCTCACTTCACTTAAAAAATTCTACCCAATTACCCTTTTTCTATACCCAAAATACCCTCCCTTCCTTTGGTTTATTACTACTAGCCCTTTTTATATACCCAAAACACCCCTAAAATTTAAATGAATTTACTAAGTACCCTACTGCCATTTAACCTTTATACCCCTGAATTTAACTGCCAAAAATTTAATCAGAATTTAACAAATTTAATTCTAATTCTGATATTAACTAACTACTAATCACAATTTAACAGCTATAACCAATCTTTAATTGTCAAAACCAGATTAATATAAATAATTTTGGAATCACACTGTCATTTACTAATTATCCTTAATATCTAATTATTTATCTATCGAAACTAATCAAACAGAAACTTAACAGTATCAATTTCGATTTTAAAACTAAAAGATACTATAAACAAAAAATCAGTAAACCCTAGTAAAACTAAACAAACAGATTTTAATCAAGATTTATGACGAAGCCAAAAAGTAAAAATGCATGCAAAAAATAAAAAGAAATAGAAATAAAGAAAAAAGGAAAAGAACTTGGCTTTTATTATTTTTTAATCACTTGACCATCTACCAGAATCTTCAAGAACAGTAAAGGAGAGCTTTGCGGCAATTTTTGTGAACTTTGACTCACCGGAGAACTTCAAGCTCATATTCGAGCTGTTCCAGTTGGATTTGGGACTCAAGACTTCAAGGATCGTGTAGAGGAAGGCCAGAAGGTGATACGGTGTTATTTTGAGTCGGGTTGGGTGAAGTGTTGTTCGCCGGAGTTACGATTCTGGCGAGATAACTTTCAATATTCGAGCAGATGGGGCAATATTTGAATGAAATGAAGTAGATGGGTGGAATCAAGAGCTCAAGGTGGTTCTCTGGTGAAAATTTGAGGGCGGTTGGTGGTGGTGACGTTTCCCCCCGGTATGGTTCCGGCGGGTTGACAGGGGAGACAATGGCGGCTAGGGTAAGGTGAAGACGGAAGAGGGGTCCAAATGCTTTTAGGTTTGTTTTTTTGATTTTGTATAGATATATTAAAGACTATCAATTGATTATAACTGTTAGATTAAACCATTTCGACGGCTTAGATTCTTTGGGCATATATACGGCGTCGTTTGGTTTTTAATGAGATTAAGCTCTATGATCGTTGGATCAAGGATGATCAAGGGTTGAGATTCAAAGACATTAAAACTACGTCGTTTCAGTTATGGACAATTGGACCGGATAGGGTTATTGGGACTTTGGGCTGGGGGTATTTTTTGAAACGATTATCGCTTGGGCTGATCCAATTAGGCCCAAAATGTAGACCAAGACATTTTTATTCAATTTCTCTTTATTTTGTTTATTTTGTTGTCTTGTTTTACTTTTGTATTTTTTATATTTTCATTTTTTTGTATATTTTCTTTTCCAGATTTATATACTATTTTTCTGATTTTATTAAATTGTGAAATTAAACTAAAACTAATTAAATCCTAAAATTTTTTAATAACTATTTTATTAAAACAATAAAATGCTATTTTTGATTTTTCCTTAAATTGTTCCGAAATGAAGTAATACTAAAATTGTGAAATTAAAAATCCTAATGCATATGCATATTTTTTGTATTTTTAATATGAATTACTATGCAACTAATTAACACAAAAATGCAACAAATATCAACAAAATTGTAAAAAATAAAGAAAAATCATTTTCTTTGGACTTTAGGAATATTTTGCTTAGGGCAAAAATTACGTGCTCACAGCTGCCCCTCTTTGCTCAGAAGCACGAAGAGTTTTCGTGCAAAGACAAGTGAGCGAAACTGAGAGATTTTTGCCCATTCGCATATTCCGTGTGAAGCATTTTTGAAATATTTTTACCGCACCCTGCTTCAGAGGTTGCCTACATATCCTGGGCTAAACAGGAATCAGGTCAGTGTAGTTCAGGAGTGTTTGGTAGCTGGGACTACCGGAACCTGTGATTTCACTGCTGTTGCCGCTGTTACTGCTTGCTAACCCCCTTATTACACCATGTAAAGATAAAAAGAAGATAGCCTAAGCTATGTTCTATGAGTTACAAGAAATCCTATTTATGCTCTCAAACTTGCTCTTATGTTGCCTTGAACTTGCATCTTGTATTCTTCCAATGGAATTCTAGTTATTGTTTTGAAATATGTGTCCATTCTTCAGGTGGACTCCTGCTTGCAACTGCTTAAAAAGGTATTCCCTTATTCTCCAGGTGGGCTCCTGCTTGCGATGCTTGAAAATGTATTTCCTTGTTCTTCAGGTGGGCTCCTGCTTGCGATCGCTTTGAAAAAGTATTCCCTTGTTCTCCAGGTGGGCTCCTGCTTACGACAAAATAGACAACCAAAGAAAATTTTCTTCCCCAGTATGGTGACTGGGCATATCGTGTTATCATATATTAAAATTAAAAGCTAGAATTTAGATTGTACTTCCCTTGTTTTCCAGGTGGGCGCCTGATTGCTGAACTTGGAATGTATTCCCTTGTTCTCCAGGTAGGCTCCTGCTTGCTAATTTTGGAAAGTATTCCCTCGTTATCCAGGTGGGCTCCTGCTTACGACAAAATAGACAACCAAAGAAAATTTTCTTCCCCAGTATGGTGACTGGGCATATCGTGTTATCATATATTAAAATTAAAAGCTAGAATTTAGATTGTACTTCCCTTGTTTTCCAGGTGGGCGCCTGATTGCTGAACTTGGAATGTATTCCCTTGTTCTCCAGGTAGGCTCCTGCTTGCTAATTTTGGAAAGTATTCCCTCGTTATCCAGGTGGGCTCCTGCTTACGACAAAATAGACAACCAAAGAAAATTTTCTTCCCCAGTATGGTGACTGGGCATATCGTGTTATCATATATTAAAATTAAAAGCTAGAATTTAGATTGTACTTCCCTTGTTTTCCAGGTGGGCGCCTGATTGCTGAACTTGGAATGTATTCCCTTGTTCTCCAGGTAGGCTCCTGCTTGCTAATTTTGGAAAGTATTCCCTCGTTATCCAGGTGGGCTCCTGCTTACGACAAAATAGACAACCAAAGAAAATTTTCTTCCCCAGTATGGTGACTGGGCATATCGTGTTATCATATATTAAAATTAAAAGCTAGAATTTAGATTGTACTTCCCTTGTTTTCCAGGTGGGCGCCTGATTGCTGAACTTGGAATGTATTCCCTTGTTCTCCAGGTAGGCTCCTGCTTGCTAATTTTGGAAAGTATTCCCTCGTTATCCAGGTGGGCTCCTGCTTACGACAAAATAGACAACCAAAGAAAATTTTCTTCCCCAGTATGGTGACTGGGCATATCGTGTTATCATATATTAAAATTAAAAGCTAGAATTTAGATTGTACTTCCCTTGTTTTCCAGGTGGGCGCCTGATTGCTGAACTTGGAATGTATTCCCTTGTTCTCCAGGTAGGCTCCTGCTTGCTAATTTTGGAAAGTATTCCCTCGTTATCCAGGTGGGCTCCTGCTTACGACAAAATAGACAACCAAAGAAAATTTTCTTCCCCAGTATGGTGACTGGGCATATCGTGTTATCATATATTAAAATTAAAAGCTAGAATTTAGATTGTACTTCCCTTGTTTTCCAGGTGGGCGCCTGATTGCTGAACTTGGAATGTATTCCCTTGTTCTCCAGGTAGGCTCCTGCTTGCTAATTTTGGAAAGTATTCCCTCGTTATCCAGGTGGGCTCCTGCTTACGACAAAATAGACAACCAAAGAAAATTTTCTTCCCCAGTATGGTGACTGGGCATATCGTGTTATCATATATTAAAATTAAAAGCTAGAATTTAGATTGTACTTCCCTTGTTTTCCAGGTGGGCGCCTGATTGCTGAACTTGGAATGTATTCCCTTGTTCTCCAGGTAGGCTCCTGCTTGCTAATTTTGGAAAGTATTCCCTCGTTATCCAGGTGGGCTCCTGCTTACGACAAAATAGACAACCAAAGAAAATTTTCTTCCCCAGTATGGTGACTGGGCATATCGTGTTATCATATATTAAAATTAAAAGCTAGAATTTAGATTGTACTTCCCTTGTTTTCCAGGTGGGCGCCTGATTGCTGAACTTGGAATGTATTCCCTTGTTCTCCAGGTAGGCTCCTGCTTGCTAATTTTGGAAAGTATTCCCTCGTTATCCAGGTGGGCTCCTGCTTACGACAAAATAGACAACCAAAGAAAATTTTCTTCCCCAGTATGGTGACTGGGCATATCGTGTTATCATATATTAAAATTAAAAGCTAGAATTTAGATTGTACTTCCCTTGTTTTCCAGGTGGGCGCCTGATTGCTGAACTTGGAATGTATTCCCTTGTTCTCCAGGTAGGCTCCTGCTTGCTAATTTTGGAAAGTATTCCCTCGTTATCCAGGTGGGCTCCTGCTTACGACAAAATAGACAACCAAAGAAAATTTTCTTCCCCAGTATGGTGACTGGGCATATCGTGTTATCATATATTAAAATTAAAAGCTAGAATTTAGATTGTACTTCCCTTGTTTTCCAGGTGGGCGCCTGATTGCTGAACTTGGAATGTATTCCCTTGTTCTCCAGGTGGGCTCCTGCTTACAAAGAAAAATTCTTTCTGCCCCTGTTTTAATCAAAGAAAGATTTGTTAATATAAAAATGGTAGTTAGCTGTTGGCATTCTTGTTGGCCATGTGTGACGACCCAGCTCGTAGTCATGTGAGTTACCGCCCTGTTTTCCCCTTATTATGTTGCTTCATGTTTCTATATCATTATTAGAGTCCATTGGGTGTAATTGAATTGGTTCTGGTTGAAAATAAGGCACATAGCCTCTTAGAAGGGAGTTTATTTCAGAAAAGTCAACCGAAAGTTGACTATGTGGTTAGAGGGATCGAATGTGATTTCCGGTGATTCGGTTAGCATCGGGAAATGATTTCTGACTTAGGAGAGTGATCGGAATTGAATTTGGAGGTACGGTGTAGAAATAGGCTTGAATTGGTGAAGTTAGAATTTTGGCGAAATCCGGTTGATAGGTGAGATTTTGATTCGGGAGTCGGAATGGAATTCCGAGAGTTGCAATAGCTTCATTAGGTGATTTTGGATATGTTTGCAAATTTTCAGGTCATTCGGACGTCGTTTGGTTGGGTTTTTGATCCGATGTGAAATTTGGAAGTTTTAGTTGAATTTAGGCTTGAATCCGTCGTGATTTGATGATTTTTGTGTTAAAGGACGTGTTTTTATGATTGGAAAAAGTTCGTATGATGTTTTTAAGTGGGTTGGTGTTTTTGGTTGGGGTCCCGGGGGCCTCGGGATGGTTTCGAATGATGAATCGGGAGTTTGGATGCTTGGAATTTGCAGCAGGTTTGAACCTTCTGTTGTTTTTCGCATCTGCGGTTGAGGAGCCGCTTAAGCGGTCCCGAAGATGTAGTTGGATTACCGCAGAAGTAGCCCTTGAGGCCTAGGCATTTTTCCGCAAAAGCGGACTTTATTCCGCAGAAGCGGATTGGCGATCGCAGAAGCGGTCCTGAGACCGCAGAAGCGGTCCTTTGATCGCAAAGGCGGCTACCGCAGAAGCGGCGTAAGACCGCAGAAGCGGCATAAGACCGCAGAAGTGGTCCGTTGGAATTTATGTGAAACCGCAGAAGCGGTCAGGAATCCGCAGAAGCGGTAGCGGGACTGCAGAAGCGAAAATGTCAGAGGGTTTAATGAAGTCAGTGTATTCGAATTTCAGAAGCGTAAAATCATTTTGGGGTGCGAACTAAGGCGATTTTTGGGCGATTTTGAAAAGGCTTCGAAGGAGAATCATCAGGTATGGATATTTGGACTTGGATTATGATATTATAGTGTGAAAACATGAATTAATCACTGAAAATTGAAGGAATCAAAGGGTAAAAATGGAGGTTTTTGCTTGAAGCCTAAGAAAGAGTAAAGTGATGATTTGAGAGGCCAAATGGACTCCGATTCTTGCATAATTTATATGTATGGACTCGTGGCTAGACCAGGATTCCGAAAATGTGAATTTCATAATTTTTCAAGAAGTGGATTCGGGGCTCGGGTTTTTGCCAACTTCGTATTTTTGGATGTTTTTCGTGTTATTTCGATTGGGTTATGTTCCATTAACCTATTTTGATGTATCCCTTATGGTTTTGATTAGATTCTACGCTCGAGGAGGTAGATACGAGAGGGAAAGGCTTG
>MDKF010458752.1:0-17357 GCA_026770625.1 Nicotiana glauca
CTTTTTCTTTCATTTTCCTTTTTGTTTTGTTTTGTTTTTTTTTTTTGTTATTTATTCAATACTTATATTATTTTTTGGTTTTTTTGTTAAAATGACAAATAAAAATAAAATCAAAGACCAAATTAACTCTAATATGATATTATTTAATTTTCACAATTAACTAATTTCTAAATTTAAACTTAAATTAAAACAAATTCTACAAATTAAAAATAAAAGTGCAAAAATCATTTTTTGTCATTTTCTTTATATGTAAATAATTTTACTACTAATCAATACTAAAAATATGAAATTAAATCCCAAATAAATGTCAAATGTATTTTTTTATTTTTCATATGAATTAAAATGCACAAATAAAGTGCAACAATTACTAGAAAATAACCAAATTTGTAAAATAATAAAGAAATTGTTTTGTTTGAATTTTTTGGAAATAATTTACTTAGGGAAAAAATCACGTGCTCACATCTGCTATTATGAGTTGCCGGGAAGATTTATTTGGAAATTCGGAGAGCTTTGGGACACTTAGTCCCTAAATGAGAGTTTAAGTTTAAGAATTTGAACCATAGTCGGAGCAGTGTGAAGACAGCCTCGGAATGAAATTTTGATGGTTCCGTTAGCTCCCTAGGGTGATTTCGGGTTTAGGAGCGTGTTCAGATTGTATTTTGGAGGTCCGTAGCGCATCTAGGCTTGATGCTGAAAGTTGAATTTTTGAAGTTTCCGGTTCGATAGTGAAATTTTGATATCGGGGTCGGAATGGAATTCCAGATGTTGGAGTAGCTCCGTGGTGTTGAATGTGGCGTGTGTACAAAATTTAAGGTCATTCGGACGAGGTTTGATAGACTTTTTGATCGAAAGCGTAATTCGGAAGTTTTTTGAATTCCTAGACTTGAATTCAATGATGATTCGATGTTTTGATGTTGTTTTAGGTGTTTTATGGATTGGAATAAGTTTGGATAGTGGTATATGACTTGTCTGTGCTTTTGGTTGAGGTTCCGGTGGCCTTGGGATGAACTCGGGTGGTTAATGGAAAGTTGGAAACTTGGAATTTGTAGCTGAAGTTCTTTAGGCTGTTGTCATAACTGCATCTGCGGTTGAGAGGCTGCATATGCGACTCCCGCAGATGCAGAAGCAAGCCGCAAAAGCGGCCAAGAGGAAATAGAGCATGGATCGCAGAAGCAGATGTGTACCGTACTTGCGGGACCACAGATGCGGCATCTGGATCGCAGGTGTGTAGATGTAATTTTTAAGTGAGAACCGCAAAAGCGGTTCCCCCAACCACAGAGCGGTATCGTAGATATGATTGGGGGACCGCAAGAGCGGGTTTGCTCAGCAAAAAAATAATAAATTTGAGGGTTTAGTTTCAATAGTTGGAAAATTGATTTGGAGCTCGGGAGAGGGCGATTTTAGGAGATTTTTGAAGAGGAAATCAGTGGGTAAAAATTCCTTATCCCTATCTAATTGTATTCCATTAATCTATTGTTAGTTTTATCATTAATTTTGGATTTGAGATGGAAAATTGGGGAAATATTTGAAGAAAGTTCTTAGACCTAAATTTTGAGTTTTGATAGTGAATTTGACGTTGGATTTGGATAATTTTGGTATAGTTAGACTCGTGAGAGTATGAGTATTTTAAAAATGTAAATTTTACCCAATTTCAAGATGTGGGCCCAGAGGGATTTTTGGTCATTTTACCTAATTTTGTGTATTAGCTTAGAATTTATTTGTAGAATCAGTTACCTGAAGTGTTATTTACATTATGCAATTTAATTGAATAGATTTGGGCTATTCAGAGTCGAATACTCATGGCAAGAACGTGGTTTCGGGTTGATTTTTGAGCCAGTTCGAGGTAAGTGGCTTGTCTAAACTTGTGTGTGGGAAACTCCCCTTAGGTTTTGGTTTGTGATAATTGAAATGCCCTGTACATGAGGTGAAGAGTGCGTAATTGTGCTAATTGTTGAAAAATTCATTTTCTTTAAGTAACTATAAATGTGATTTCCAGTTTCCTGTTCATACCGTGTGTAATTTAAGCCTGCTATTATCTTAGGGAAGCATGTTTAGTTGACTTAATTTCCTTACTTGCTCAAATTTCCTTATTTGGATTATGTGTAGCATGCTAGGATAGAAATACCCATTTGATTTCGGTATGGAAATTTGGACTGAATTGAGTATTCTTTTATTTTTTTGATGCGTGTTTAATTTGGGACTACGATATGGTATACCAGGAAATCCCCCTGCATGTTTACTTTGGGACTACAGATTTGTATTCCGGGAGATCCTCCCTGCACTTTTACATTGGAACTACATGACTGCTCCTGGTAGTTTCCCCCAGTATTGAGTATTTATATTTGGGACTACGGATGTGGTATTCCGGTAGATCCCCGCGCATTATGAGTTGGACTATGGGATCGTATCTCGGGAGATCCACTGAATATTTATATTTGGGACTATAGGACGGTATCCTGGGAGATCCCTAGTTGTTATCTCTACGTTGAGCTGTATTTATTTCCATGATTACTTTGTTTCTGTTAAAATTGTTGTTGTTCTTCTGTCCTGTGTTATTTTTACTATAGCACATAAGTATACTGTCTTACTATACACTGTTATTATATCTTGTATTTCATTTAACCTCAGTAGGGCACTGACCTTCCTCGTTACTGCCCGACCGAGATTAGGCTTGGCACTTACTGAGTACCGCTATGGTGTACCCATGCCCTTCCTACGCATTTTTTTCATGTGCAGATCCATGTATTCCCACTTAAACTTATCACACTTGAGGCGAGGCATTTTGTAGACACTCTGAGGTATATTTGCCGCGTCCGCAGACCGAAGAGCCCCTTTCTATTCTCAGTACTAGTTAGACCTTTTCTGTATTTTCTTTTCCTGGTAAACATTCTGGAGTTAGAGCTTATTATGTAATCTTTTAGCTTGTGATTCACGGGGTTCCGGATTTTGGGAGTGTTAGATTGATATTTTGTATTGTTATATGCCAGGCGACATCTTAAACACTGTTTAACTTTGTTATCTCGGTATCTAATTACTTTCTTCTACAATTTTGTTTCTTTTTCTGTAATTGTTAGGATTACCTAGTCGTAGCGACTAGGTGCCATCATGAAAGTTCACGGAGTGCGAACTGGGATCGTGACAAGTTGGTATCAGAATCAGGTTTATAGGATTCATGAATCACAAGCCGGTTTATTAGAGTTTCGCGGATCGATGCGGAGACGTCAGTACTTATTTATGAGAGGCTATATAACTGTTAGGAAAGTTCCATTTCATTTGATTTCCTTATCATGCGAGATTTTTGATATACAATTCTAAACTTCTTTCTTTTATTCTCTCATACATGGTGAGGACACGTGCTACCTGAGATGATCAGGCACCCGCACCCCCTACTGGAGCCATCAAAGGCTGGGGCCAGGTTAGAGGTTGAGGACACAAATGCGGTGCAGTTAGAGCACCCGTAAGAGCTGCCACCGAGGTGCCACTAACAATTTTAGCCAGAGTCCAGACACCTGATACGTCTACTATTTCTACTCCAGTACTTCATGAGACTCTGGCGCAGTTTATGACTATGTACACTACTCTAGCTCAGGCAGGGTTGCTTCCCCTTGATGCAAATACATCCCATATCGGGGGAGGAGCACAGACTCCCGCCCGCACTCCTGAGTAGAGAGTGCATGTTGATCAGGTCGCAGATATTATTCCTATATTGCCGGTAGCCCCAGCTCAGCCCGAGGAGAGTGCAGTAGCTTTAGAGGATGAGCAGAAGAGGCTTGAGAGGTTCAAGAAGTATCAGCCTCTTACATTCAACAGACTAGCCTTAGATGATGCTTTTGGATTTCTAGAGGAGTGCTTCCGTATCCTTCATACCATGGGTATATCAGGATAGAGCGGGGTTTTCTTCACTACCTTCCAGCTTCGAGGAGCCGCCTATCACTAGTGGCATGCTTATGAGTTAGACAGTCCGGATGAGGTAGCTTCCCTTAATTGGGCTCAGTTTTCAGATATGTTCACGAGAGAATATATTCCCCAAAGCCTTAGAGTCACTTGGCGTTCAGAGTTTGAGCACTTATGCTAGGGTACTATGATTGTCTCGGAGTATGCTGTCCGTTTCACCGGCTTGGCTAGACATGCACCAGCTTTTGTTTCTACTATTCGCGAGAAGTTTCACCGGTTTATTGAGGGGATTATTCCTAGTATTAGGTCTAGCATGGCTCGTGAGTTGGAGATGGATATTTCTTATTAGCATGTGATGAGCATTGCTAGGAGGATTAAGGGTATGCATGCTAGGGATAGAGAGGAGAGAAAGGCCAAGAGGTCTCGAGAGTCGGGCCATTATTCTGGTGCCCGGGCCCCAGCTGTAGGTCATCATGGTAGGGGTTATATGAGTTGCCCTATTCATTTATCTCTTCCCGCAGCCAGTGGTATTCCAGCTCCTCCCAGACCTCAGGAGCCTTATTATGCGCCACTTGTATCTAGTGTGCCTCCTATACAGGGTGCTTCTAGTGGTCAGTCCAGCAGATCTGGCCCGAGCTAGTCACAGCTACCATGTCCTCCCAGAGCTTGCTTTAAGTGTGGTGACACACACCATATGGTAAGGGATTGCCCCCGACTTAGGAGAGGTGCACCTCCATAGACTTCTCAGCCATAGCATGCTCCACAGAGTTCTCAGGCTATGATCACAGCACCAGTTGCTACCCCACCTGCCCAGCTAGCTAGAGGTGTAGGTCGGGGAGGTAGAGGCCGTCCTTGAAGGGGAGGCCAAGCCAGATACTACGCTCTTCCTTCCCGTACTGAGGTTGCTGCCTCCGATTCTATCATCACATGTACTATATTGGTCTGTCACAGAGATGCATCGGTTTTATTCGATCCAAACTCCACTTATTCTTATGTATCCTCTTATTGTGCCTCGTATTTGGGCGTATCTCGAGATTCTTTGAGTTCTCCTGTTTATATTTCTACCCCTGTTGGAGATTATCTTATTGTGGACTGCGTTTATCGGTTATGTTTGATTGCTCTTAGTGGTTTTGAGACTAGAACCGATTTGTTATTGCTCAGCATGGTAGACTTTGATGTTATTCTGGGCATGGACTGGTTGTCAACCCATTATGCTATTCTTGATTGTCACACAAAAATTGTGACGCTGGTTATGCCACGTGTACTGGGAGTAGAGTGGAGGGGTACTTTAGATCATACTTCTAGTAGAGTTATTTCATTCCTTAAGGCTCTGCGTATGGTTGAGGAGGGGTATGACGCGTATCTAGCTTATGTGAGAGATGTCTGTATTGATACCCCTACAGTTGATTCAGTCCCAGTAATACGAGATTTCTCTAATATGTTTCCAGCTGACCTTCCGGGCATGCCGCCCGATAGAGATATTGATTTTGGCATTTATCTGTTGCCAGGCACTCAACCTATTTCTATTACTTCGTACCATATGGCTTCTCCTAAGTTGAAGGAGTTGAAGGAGCAGTTACAAGAATTGCTTAATAAGGGTTTCATTCAGCCCAGTGTATCACATTTGGATGCTCTTGTCTTATTTGTGAAGAAGAAGGATGGTTCTATGCGTATGTATATTGATTATCGCTAGTTGAACAAGGTTATAGTGAAGAACCATTTGATTAGTTACAAGGTGCTTGTGTGTTTTCTAAGATTGACTTGAGTTTAGGCTATCATCAGTTGAAGATTCGAGAGCCAGATATCTCGAAGACTGCCTTTAGGACTCGGTATAGTCATTACCAGTTCCTTGTTATGTCATTTGGGCTGACCAATGCCCCAGCAGCCTTCATGCATTTGATGCACAGTGTATTCCGACCATATCTTGACTCATTTGTCATTATCTTTATTGATGACATTCTGGTATATTCCCGAAGTCGAGAAGATCATGAGCAGCACCTGAGGACAGTGCTTCAGACTTTGAGGGAGAAGAAATTATATGCTAAGTTCTAGAAATATGAGTTTTGGTTGGATTCCATGACATTTTTGGGTCACATTGTTTCGGGTATGGGTATTCAGGTGGATCCGAATAAAGTGGAGGCAATGCAGAGTTGGCCCAAACAATCCTCAGCTATAGTGATCTGCAGTTTTCTTGGCTTGGCGAGTTATTACCATCAATTTGTTTAGGGGTTTTCATCTATTGCAGCACCTATGACTATGTTGCATCAGAAGTGTGATCCGTTCCAATGGACAAAAATGTGTGAGGAGAGCTTTCATAAGCTTAAGACAGAGACTACAACTCCATTTTTGATATTGCCAACCGATTTAGTGTCTTATATGGTCTATTATGATGCCTTGAGGGTTGGCCTTAGAGCAGTATTAATGCAGGATAGTAGGGCACTTGCCTATGTGTCCAGATAGTTGAAGGTGCATAAGAAGAATTATCCTGACCATGATCTCGAGTTAGTTGCTATTGTTCACCCCTTGAAGATCCGTCGTCATTATTTGTACGGTGTGCCTTGTGTGATTTATACTGATCACCAGAGTTTGCAGCATCTGTTCAAGTAGAAGGACCTTAATTTACGACAGATGAGGCGGTTAGAGCTGCTGAAAGACTATCATATCACTATTTTGTACCACCGGGCAACACCAATATGGTGGCCGATGCTTTGAACTGCCAGGCAGAGAGTTTAGGGAGTTTTGCCTATTTACCAACAGCAGATAGGCCCATGGCAATAGATGTTCAGGCCTTAGCTAGCTAGTTTGTAAGATTAGATCTTTCGGAGCCCAGTCGGGTTCTAGCTTGCGTGGTCTCTCGGTATTTCTTGTTTGATCGTATCCGGGAGCGTCAGTTTGATGAACCTCATTTCCTTGTCCTTAAGGAAAAGGTTTTTCATGGCAATTCCAGAGATGTGACTATTGGTGATAATGGGGTATTGAGAATGCAGGGTCGAGTTTGTGTACCCAATGTTGACGGGCTTCGGGAGTTGATTCTAGTGGAGGCCCATAGTTCGCGGTATTCCATTCATCCAGGTGTCGCGAAGATGTAGCAGGATTTGAGGCAGCACTATTAGGGGAGGCGGATACAAAAAGATATAGTTGGTATTGTCAGCAGATGAAGTATGAGCACCAGAGACTAGGTGGATTGCTTTAGCAGATTGAGATTACGGAGTGGAAGTGGGAGCGGATCACCATGGACTTTGTAACTGGGCTCCCATGAACCTTGAGGAAGTTCGATGCCATTTGGATTATTGTGGATCAGCTGTCCAAGTCCGCACATTTCATTCCTGTGTGTACCACCTATTCTTCGGAGCGGTTGGCAGAGATTTATATTTGGGAGATTGTTCGTCAGCATGGTATTCCAGTTTCCATCATTTCAGATAGAGGTACTCAGTTCACATCATGGTTCTGGAGGTCCGTTCAGCATGAGTTGGGTACTCTAGTAGAGTTGAGTACATCATTTCACCCTCAGACGGACAGACAATCTGAGTCCACTATTCAGATTCTTGAGGATATGCTCCGTGTGTGTGTGATTGAGTTTGGAGGGTCTTGGGATCAGTTCTTTCCATTGGCGGAGTTTGCCTATAACAACAGTTATCAGTCCAGCATTCAGAAGGCACCGTATGAGGCCTTATATGGTAGGCGGTGTAGATCTCAATTGTGTTGGTTTGAGCTTGGTGAGGCTAAATTATTGGGCACAGACTTGGTTCAGGATTCTTTGGAGAAGGTTAAGGTGATTCAGGATAGACTCCGTACAGCCCAGTCCAGATAGAAGAGTTTTGCGGACTGGAAGGTTCGTGATGTTTCCTACATGGATGGAGAGCGGGTCATGCTTCGGGTTTTGCCTATGAAGGGCATTATGAGATTTGGGAAGAAAGGGAAGTTGAGTCTGAGGTTTGTTGGCCCTTTTGAGATATTGAGGCGTGCTGGGGAGGTTGCTTATGAGCTTTCCTTACCTCCCAGCTTGGCAGGAGTTCATCCACTATTCCATGTTTTGATGCTCCGGAGGTATCACAGTGATCCATCGCACGTGTTGGATTTCAGTTCAATCCAGTTGAAAAAGGATCTATCTTATGTTAAGGATCCAGTGGTGATATTGGATGGGCAGATTTGAAAGTTGAGGTCAAAGAACATTAGATTTGTGAAGGTTCAGTGGAGGGGTCAGCCGGTTGAGGAGGCGACCTAGGAGATCGAGCAGGATATGCGCAGCCGTTACCCTCATGTTTTCACTACTTCAGGTATGTCTCTATGCTTGTTTGAGGATGAATGAATGTTTAAGAGTGGGAAGATGTAACGACCCAGCCGGTTATTTTAAGAATTTACATCCCGACCCCCTATTAACTGCATTTCCAGTGTTTGTTTCTACTATTGTGAGTTGCTGGGAAGATTTATTTGGAAATTCGGAGAGCTTTGAGACACTTAGTTCCTAAATGAGAGTTTAAGTTTTCGAATTTGGATCATAGTCGGAGCAATGTGAAGACAGCCTCGGAATGGCCCAAAATCGCCCTCTCCCGAGCTCCGAATCAAGTTTCCAACTTTTAAAACTAAACCCTCGAATTTCTAATTTTTCTGCCCAACAGACTCGCTCTTGCGGTCCACCCATCGCATCTGCGGGACCGCAACTGCGGCATCTGGGTTACAGGTGATTAGATGGAATTTTTAAACGAGAACTGCAAAATCAATTCCCCAACCGCAGAAGCGGTATCGCATATGCGATGGGTAGACCGCAAGAGCGAGTTTGCTAGGCAGAAAAATCAGAAATTCGAGGGTTTAGTTTCAAAAGTTGGAAAATTGATTCAGAGCTCGGGAGAGGGTGATTTTGGGAGATTTTTGAAGAGGAAATCAGTGGGTAAAAATTCTTTATCCCTTTCTAGTTGTATTCCATTAATCTATTGTTAGCTTTATCATTAATTTTGGATTTGAGATGGAAAATTTGGGAAAATTTTGAAGAAAGTTCTTAAACCTAAATTTTGAGTTTTGATTGGGAATTTGATGTTGGATTTGGATAATTTTGGTATGGTTAGACTCGTGAGAGTATGAGAATTCTAAAAATGTAAATTTTACCCGATTCCGAGATGTGGGCCCGGAGGGCATTTTTGTCATTTAACCTAATTTCGCTTATTAGCTTAGAATTTATTTGTAGAATCATTTACTTGAAGTGTTATTTACATTTTTCAATTGAATTTAATAGATTTCGGCAATTCAGAGTCAAATACTCATGGCAAGAACGTGGTTTCAGGTTGATTTTGGAGCCAGTTCGAGGTAAGTGGCTTGTTTAACCCTGTACGTGAGGTGAGGAATGCGAACTTGCGCTAATTGTTGAAAAATCCATTTTATTTAAGTAACTGTAAATGTGATTTCCAATTTTTTGTTCATACCGTGTGTAATTTAAGCCTGCTATTAACTTACAGAAGCATGTTTAGTTGACTTAATTGCCTTACTTGCTCAAATTGCCTTATTTGTATTATGTGCAGTATGCTAGGCTAGAAATACCTATTTGATTTTGGTATGGAAATTTTGTCCGAATTGAGTATTCTTTTGTGTTATTGCTGCGTGTTTACTTTGGGACTACAGGATGGTATCCCGAGAGATTCCCATGTATGTTTACTTTGGGAATACAGATTTGTATTCCAAGAGATCCCCTCCTGCACTTTTACATTGAAACTACGGGATTACACCAGTAGATTCCCCCAATATTGAGTATTTATATTTGGGATTAGGAATGTGGTATTCAGGTAGATCCCCGCGCATTATGAGTTGGACTACGGGACGGTATCTCGGGAGATCCACTGAATATTTATATTTGGGACTATAGGACGGTATACTAGGAGATCCCGATGTTATCTCTGCGTTGAGCTATATTTATTTTCGTGATTACTTTGTTTCAGTTAAAATTGTTGTTGTTCTTCTGTCCTGTGTTATTTTTACTGTAGCACATAAGTATACTGTCTTATTATACACTGTTATTGTATTTCCTTTAACCTCAGTACGGCCCTGACCTTCCTCATCACTACCCGGCCGAGGTTAGGCTTGGCACTTATTGAGTACCGTTGTGGTGTACTCATGCCCTTCCTGCGCATGTTTTTCATGTGCAGAACCAGGTATTCCCACTCAGACTTATCACGCTTGAGGCGAGGCATTTTGTAGAGACTCCGAGGTATATCTACCGCATCCGCAGACCGAAGAGCCCTTTTTATTCTCAGTACTAGTATAACCTTTTTCTGTATTTTCTCTTGTTGGTAGACATTCTGGAGTTAGAGCTTATTATGTAATCTTTTAGCTTGTGATTCATGGGGTTCCGAATTTTGGGTGTTAGATTGAGATTTTGTACTGTTATATGCCAGTCGGTATCTTAAACACTGTTTAACCTTCTTATCTCGGTTTGTAATTACTTTCTTCCGCAATTTTATTTCTTTTTCCAAAATTCTTAGGTTTATCTAGTCGTAGTGACTAGGTGCCATCATAACAGTTCATGGAGGGTGAACTGGGGTCGTGACATTCTATTCAAGGTAATTTCGAGCCCTTACCCGATCTTTGGTGACACAGACTAGTTAGACAGAGTTATCTGCAAATAGGTGCCCTAATGCACCTTAATCCGTTAGGTGGGGACTCTCTTTTAAAACACCTACCTTAAAAGAGTTTTCACATGCCGAAACTCAATTTTGTGAGAAAAAAAGGCGCGACAATGATAATGCAACTACTCTTGAGTCTGGAATGTTTTCCCCGACCAAGGAGAGACTAAAAACTGTTGTTAACCTATAGATTTTGCGGGCAAATAAGGAGTTTAAGGTATGTGAAGCAAAAAAGAATTATTGGACCGTTCATTGCAGGAGGTGGGCATCCAGATACAAGTGGATGCTCTGTGGCAGGAAAACTAACCAATTTATGGACAATTAGAAAATACAATGGTAAGCGCACTTGTCTGATGGGTGTAATCTCATAGAATCATTATAACTTAGATACTAATCTTATTGGTTCTTTATTGTTACCTTATGTTATGAACAATCGTTAGTTCAAGCTTAAAGAGGTGCAGACTACAGTCAAGGTTGTAGTTTCACGCACTCTGTCATACAAAAAAGCTTGGCTCGATCGTAAGCGCGCATTCAGGATAATATATAGTAACTTTGATGAGTCATTTGCACAACTTCCTATGTATATGAATGCACTTAAGCATTTTAATCTAGGAACTTTGGTGGAATGGGTACATGCAGATTAGTCAATGACGGAGATAAATATCTTTAAGTATATTCTTTGGGCATTTAAACCTTGTATTAAAGGATTTAAGTGTTACGTACCTGTTATATCCATTGATGGCACTCACATTTAAAGATGTTAATTTCTATGACTGCAGATGCAAAAGGGTAGATATTCCTATTAGCATTTTCCATTGTCGATAAGGAGTCAAAAGATGCTTAGTCGTGATTCTTGTCATGTCTAGGAGTGCATGTTGTAAAATGTCGTAGGGGGTTACATAATTATCAGATCGGGCTCCTGGAATTATTCGAAGTTTTGAGGAGCTCGTCCAGCTGCATGAGCTGAATACATATTATCGGTTATATCTTAGGCATTTGAAGAGCAATTTCAACTCGACATTTTCGAACAATGAGCTAAAGGGAATGATGTGGCATGCATCTATCCAACTGTAACAATCCGGCAGGTCGTTTTGAGAGTTGTAGCCCCATTCCCCCATCTACTACTCATTCCCTACTTAATTACCGTTATCTGTCTTGCCGGGGTAACTGGTTCGGGTCCAGAGAGGTTTCGGAATGAATTGAGACACTTAGTCTCAAAGTTAGAAGCTTAAGTTAAAAAGGTTGACCGGATGTTGACTTGTCTGTAAATGGCTCTAAATTGGAGTTTCGATGGTTCCGTTAGCTTCACTGGATGATTTTAGGCTTATAAGCGTGTCTGAATTATGATTTGGAGTTCCGAAGTTTAATGAGGCTTGAAATGGTGAAAGAGGAAAATTTAGAAGTTTGACCAAGAGTGGACTTTGTGGTTACCAGGCTCGAATTGGGGTTCCGAGAGTTGGAGTATGTCAGTGGTGTCATTTGTGACTTGTGTGCAAAATTTGAGGTCAATCGGACGTAATTTGATAGGTTCGGCATCATTTGTTGAAGTTGGAATTCTCTTAGTTTTCATATGGTTTTAGTGTTTGTTTGATGTGATATAAAGACTCGAGTAAGTTTGTATCGTATTTTAGGTCTTATTGGTGTGTTTGGTTGAGGTCCTAGAGGCCTCGGGTTGATTTTGGATGGTTAACGGATCGAAAATGAGACTTAGAGCATTGCTGAAGCTGGGAGTCTTTTGGTGTGATCACACATGCGAGGAGATTGGATGCAGGTGCGGCTGGAGTGGCGCAGAAGCGAGATTGGTCTGGCCTTGGGTGGATCGCAAGTGTGAAGGATTTTCCCGCACCTGCGTGGTCGCAGATGCGTAGAGGTTGAGCGCAGAAGTGGAGGCCAGCGCAGAGCGGGAAAGAGGGTTGTACTTGCATTTGCACTGGAGTGGAGTATGATCCGCAGTGTGAAGGCCCAGTACCAGTGGTTCACCGCAAAAGCCGAAGGAGCGGTTAAGTTTCCGCAGGAGCCAAAAGGCTGGACATAACCTTAAATTCAAGGGTTCTGTGATTTTCTTCATTTTGGACATTTCAAGCTTGGACTTAGGCTATTTGAGAGAATTTTCGAGGGGCTTCTTGAGGTCAGTCACTTGTTCTCCCACCTAGATTTTGTGGTGTAGAGGTGTAATTTTGGGAATTTGGGGATAGGGATTTGGAGATTTGAATTGGGGATTTGGGTAACGATTTGGTGTCAGATTTTGGCAAATTGGTATGGTTAGAATGGGCTTCCAAATTTTATGACTTTTATTTGATTCTGAGACGTAAGCCCGGGGGCCGGCTTTTGAGTTGACTCTCTGACTTTTGATTAAGAGCTTCGCTTTTTCTTATGGAATTGACTCCTTTATCTCGTGTTGATTGTATCGAACTGTTTGTGGCTAGATTTGAGACAATTGGAGGCTGTTTTGCGAGGCAAAGGCTTGTCGAGGTAGGCATTTGCATAGCTTGAGGTAAGTAACACTTCTAAACTTGGTTCTGAGCTTATGAAACCCCGAATTATGTGTTATGTGACTGGTGTTGAGGTGACGCACATACTAAGTGACGGGTGTGTGGGTGTGCACCGTAAGAATTATCACTTAGTCGATTCCATGGGACTACATAGTTGATTTATCTGGTCGTTATTCGTTTTTTCAGCTTGTGTCAAAGAAATTGAGCTGCCAGTCATGTTAGAATTCATGCTTAGGCTATGTGTTGGTACTGTAGGGACCCGTAGAGGTCGTGTCATATGTTAAGATATTTTTTAAACTGTCATTCTGTACTCAGTCATTGCTTTCACTGCATATTATATCTTAGTCTATGTTGCACTTTATTGATACAATATATCTTCTTTGTTTGGGCTGATTATCATGATTTTTGAGAGCCTAAGAGACTGGAGAGATTGATAATTGAGTTAGGCCGAGGTTCTAATTGTGAAGATATTTATGGGAGCGGGCTGCACGCCGCAACATGTTATTTTGATTCATGCCATGATTAGCTTATTATAGCACTTGGGCTAGAAATGCTCCTTCGGAGTCTGCACACCCACAGTGAGTGCAAGTACCTACTAAGTGCGAGTGCGAGTGCCGAGCGATTGGAGGATTGAGTGACTGGAGGAATGAGTGACTGAGGGACTGTTACTCTGAGAGTATGTACTCGATTTCATTATTGTTGTACTTCAGCTAGCACATATACTGTCATGTAGTTAGTGATATGTATTGTATCTTATTTCAATTGAACTTGACATAATTTAACTGTTTTAGCTTAAACTGTCAAACTTAAGAGCATGCCTACTTTTCCTATATTGTATATTTGTTATTGAACTGCACTGTGAGGCTCGTCACTACTTTCAGTCCAATAGTTAGTTTTGTTACACACTGAGTTGGTTGTACTCATGCTACATCCTGTACTTTGTGTGTAGATCTAGGTATTTTCGGACAGGGTGGGTGTTGATTATTTGAGTAGCTTTATCATTTGGAGATTTCAAGGTAGATGCCCGGCGTTTGTATACCTTGATTTTTCTTCCCTGTCTTTTAGCTTTATGTATTTAGTTTCTGCTTTTAATAGACAGTATTTTCAAACTTGTATTGAATAGACGCTCATGTACTCGGTGACACCATGGTTTTGGGAATTTGAGTTGAGTTTGGCCTTTTATCCAGTTTATGAAAGCTTTAAATTATTCAAACTTGTTTTAATAATCTTTTATCTGAGAGTGTTGGAATTTATTGAGTTGTCGGCTTGCCTAGTACCATGTTAGGTGCCATCACGACAGGTTACGTTTTGGGTCGTGACAAGTTGGTATCAGTTCCTATATTACATAGGTCTCATGGGTCACGAGCAAGTTTAGTAGAGTCTTATAGATTGATACGGAGACGTCTGTACTTATCTTCGAAAAGTTATCAAACCCTTAGGAAACATCACATTTTTCTATTCTTATCGTGCGGATTTGTTGATTCTGGTGACTAAACTTTTGTTATTATATTCTCTCATAGATGGTGAACACACGTGCTACTAGACAAGACGGACAACCACCAGTACCACCAGCTAGGGCCATGAGAGGACGAAGTCACGGTAGGGGCCGCAATGAGGGCAGAGATACAACTCGTACAACACCTAGGGCAGCATATATAGATCCATCAATTGCTTCGGCTTAGGAGCAGGTACCAGATATAGTTGAGCTAGTGGGGCCAGCTCAGGCACCAGTTGTGTCTGTCATACCTCCTTTTTTACACACCACCCCGAAGGATAGTATATGGGAGTTTTTCCAATTAAAGTGACATTATTCGAAATGGGATTATTTATTTATTTTTATTCAGAGTCTCCACTTGGGATAGTTAATTTCGGTGTCCTAAGTCACCGATTTATATTAAATCCTAAATCGAGAAAATTTTGGCTTTCCTTTTGAAGTCTGCGAACCAGAAATTCTGAATAAGGAATTCGGTTAACCCTATGGAAGGTGTTAGGCACCCCCGGATTCCGTGGTTCTAGCACGGTCGCTTAAACTATTACAATCGACATATTATCTGATTTTAATATATGTTCTAGCTTATGGTGCAATTTTAAACTTTAAGTCGCTTTATTTCATTATTTTTTAAGGAAAATTGCAACGTTATTTAAAATACGTCTCAAACCACATCACATAAATGCACCCGCGGTTCTCGACATATTTTATCTAACATTGTTGAAATTTTAATTTTGGTTACATAAATGTGCACCCAAGTTTAGGAAGGTAAATTATTAGAATAACGTGCCAAAAGAAACTACGCGTTTGCAACTTTGCGAGGGCCATTAAAACTTCCGCTAAATAGCACGCCTTGATTTCTAAAGGATTAAACTTAATTAAGTGAGGGCCATGAATCTAAGTCAGCTACATTCTTAAAGATTTTTCTTTACTAAAGTTTACACTCCAATTGCTAATGTTAATAAAACTCATGAGTGAAAAGAAAACAATCAACGTAAATATGCAAACTCGCCATCCCAAACATTCGTCAAAGTACTTTAAAATAAAATAAAGATACTAAAGAATAATGAAACAGTTAAGGAAAAAATTATCCCAATAACAAGTCACGGGACTGACCAAAACAAGCATTTTAACTAGAGAAAACAATATAAACCAAAGCACTTTTAAAACCATATCTGGAGAGAAATGAACTAATATATAAAGATAACAAGCAAATATTTTCATTCTCTCTTAACTTTCTGCATTGAGGAGTGTCCATACGAGTTGCAGCCAACAAGTCTTAAATAAATGATTCATATCGATTATGCTTGGTTTCAACATACATACCTCTATCTTCAGTGAGTGAGCATTTCAATAACAAACAATCTAATTCAGAACTCTTGTGAACTTACTCAGTGCTCAATTAATAGTGCAACGCCAAACATGATGATATTTAGCCACTAACATGCTGATTTTAGAACGAAACAGCAGCAATAGAACCAAATTAATTAATGACTAATTCAATTTTTTTTAAAAGAAAAAAAAATTATTATCAGATAACAGTAGGCTGACAAATCTGGAAATTGAACACAAGGAATACAGAAGATTGAACACATTCATAGGGTCAACAATCCAAGTATTCATTCATATTCAAAAGAGGATTTTGGGTAAATGTATACATACGGAGATACCAAAAATAAACTAGAGATAACCAACACAGTCTGAAATAGAAAGCAAAATCCAGCAGTAGAAACAAAGACAAACCAGCGACCAAATGAGTTCAACTCGACGACAGCGGACAACGGTCCAATCTGCCAAATTTTTTAGCTAGTGCCTGAATCGGAAGCTCTAAACCCAAATGTCACTTGACATTCCAGAGAAATCGAAGTAAACAAACTTAGAAGTGTGAATAGCTTTCAAATCCTCCTTTGTTTCTATTTTGGCTTATATTTGAAACTCTCTTTTGAATTTTCAAAGCTAGGCTTGAATTTTTGGACATGAATTGATGGCGCCTGTATGTGTGTGAGTGAGTGTAGAAGAAAAAAAAGAAGAAGAAGAAGAAGAAGAAGAATAAGGGATTTAGAGTGGAGAGTAGCAAGAACTCTTGGGTCTACTCATCTGTCCAGAAAAAGATGAAGATCTCTCCATTTTCCTTTGTTCTTGTGCGTCGCTTCTCTCCATGAAAGAGAGGGGATAATTGTCTTCCCTTCTTCTTAGGTCTAGCTTAAAAGGGATTTTAAAGAAAGGGAGGGATCCGGTTATGCGCTAGGCGGGTCGGGTCACAATTTGGGCTAGTTTTGGTTATGGATTGATTGGGCTAGATTTGAAAAATTTGAGTGGGTCTGTAATTGAAATGACCCAATTTCACAAGACAAAATATTTTCCCAATTTTTTCTTTTATTTTTTTAATTTTTTCTTCTATTTTAATTAAAATCCTACAACTTAAAAAAAACTCTAAATTATCCAAAAGTGTGAAATTAAACTAATTAGCTAATTATAAAAACTATAAAGGCTACTTAATCCTAAATTAAAAGAGAAAAAATCAATAAAAGGAAAAAGTGTAAAAATGAAGCATTTTTTGTGATTTTCAATTTTTGTAAATCAAGTAACTACCGATTAATCCTAAAAATATAAAAATAAAGCCTAAATTCCATGCGCGATATTTTTTTGGTATTTTTCATGATTTAAATAAAATTTAAACATGCAAAAAAAAATGCAAACAATTAATAAAAATCTACGAATTTGCAAATAATGAGAACAATTTATTTTTCTTGAATTATGGGAGTAATTCACATAGGGAAAAAATCACGTGCTCACAGCTGTCACACCTCCTTTCGGCGCTACCGCGCCCCGCGAAGGGCGTGGTGGAAGGGAGTTTTTCCAATTAAAGGA
>MU705980.1:18977-33977 GCA_026770625.1 Nicotiana glauca
CAAATATCATAAATAAGTCTCACTTACCAACCTTTAGCCATTAGTCGTCATAGACTTACCAAAACTAGTCAAGCACATATAACAATTGAAAAACCAAACAAATAAGGTTCTTTATCTCAAATAATCACATGCAAAAATTACCTTCCATATTTTTAAGCGTGATTAGCAACATTAGATGCAAGACAGAAAGGAAATTTCATGGATGAGGTAGCAAATAAGGTGATGAAATATATATATATATATATATATATATATTTCATCACCTTATTTGCTACCTCATCCATGAAATTTCCTTTCTGTCTTGCATCTAATGTTGCTAATCACGCTTAAAAATATGGAAGGTAATTTTTGCATGTGATTATTTGAGATAAAGAACCTTATTTGTTTGGTTTTTCAATTGTTATATGTGCTTGACTAGTTTTGGTAAGTCTATGACGACTAATGGCTAAAGGTTGGTAAGTGAGACTTATTTATGATATTTGTGTAAGTTTCCCAATTGACACCGTATAATAATGCATTAGTATAATTGGTAATTTTTTTGGCCTTAAATTTAGTTGAGCTTCTGACATAATTGGTCGTTTCGTCAAAAAATATATCACTCGCTAGCCCATTGTTTTACATTATAACTTGTAGCCAAAAACAAATAACTTATGCTAACCAACTGTCACGACCCCATATCTCCCTCCGAAAGACGTCGTGACGACACCTATTCTCTATGACTAGGTAAGCCTAACAAATTGCTGAATAACATAAATGAAAACAGAATTGAACAACAAGACAACAGGTAACTATAAAATGATAAAATATCTCTCGAAATGTACAAGTAACCCATCACTCGAGTATACACAGTATTCGCAAAACCCAAAAAATCATAAGTCACAAGCTATAGAAGAAAATTAAATATCTCTATACACCAGAGTCTAAGAAAAGTTCGGAAAGGTAAATGACATAGGAGGGAATAGAAGGGGGAAGGGACTCCTAGGCCTACGGACGTGGAAGATATACCTTGACGTCTCCACAATCTCACTGCTCACTAATGACGAGGCTGATAAAAAGTAACTGGATTAGCACACAAAACATGTGCAAAAGAGTAACAAGAGTATACCGCAATGGTACCCAGTAAGTGCCAAGCATAACCTCGGTCGAGTAGTGACGAGGTTAGGCCAGGGCCCTACTGGTATATATTTAATAAATAAGGCAGAAGAAAATAGCAGTGTAATAAGAGTCTGGAAATTTAACAAAGAGAAAACCATAGAAAAATACCAGCACAACACACAGGGATAAAACAGTAAGGGATCTCCCGAGATACCGTCTCGTAGTCCCGAAAGCAAATATGCAAGGAGATCTCTCGAGGTACCACCTTATAGTCTCAAAAGTAAATGAGCAGGGAAATCTCCCGAGGTACCGCCTCGTAGTCTCAAAAGTAAATATGCAGGGGGATCTCCCGAGGTACTGCCTCGTAGTCCCAAAAGTAAACACACGGCCAGAAACCGATAAATACAATAATTAACAACAATAATTCTACATTTAAGACTGATACAGATAAAGGAAAAACAGGAAATAAACTAAGCATGCTGCACGGAGTTCAAATAAGTATTTAAGATACATAGACATGCGATATTAGGCTAAACAGGATAACTAGAAACTCAATTAAGATGAAATATGTTATTACTTAGTAACAACTGGATTTTACAACAATTAGCCCATGTACGCTCTCATTACCTTGTGTATACGATGCTCACATCACCTCGCATACACGACGCTCACATATCATAGAAGTATCACAACAGTACCAAATCCTAAAGGGATTTCCATTACACAAGGTTAGGAAATCCACTTACCTCGAACCAAGCTCAATCAATTAGTAAGAATGCCTTTTCCACGATTACCCGACTTCGAATGACCCAAATCTAGCCAAATGCAATTACATACCATAAATATAACTATAAGAAATTAATATAATTAAGGAAATCAAGAATTTAGCAAGAAATTAGAAATTCGTCCCAAAAAGTTGACCCGGGCCCGCATCTCGAAATCGGATAAAAGTCACAAAATACGAACACCCATTCATCCACTAGTTCACTCGTACCAAAATTATCCAAATCCGATTTCAAAGACCCAATCAAAACTCAAATATTGGTTGAAGAACTTTTCTCATTTTTCCCAATTTTCTCAACCCAAATCCAAAATTAAAGGATGGAATTAATAATAAATTAGTGGAATATAACCAAAAACAAGTGAAGAATCATTACCCAATCGATGCCTCTGAAAATCCCTCAAAATTTCGTCCAAATTCGAGCTCTATATCTCAAGTTTTGATAAAAATGGCTAAACCCTCATTTTTGAAATGTTTATAACTGCCCAGTGGTCCCTTCTTCGCGAACGCGGAAGAACCCTCGCATTCTCGAAGTACCAAATTGCCTCAAACTAAAATTCTTCATCGCGAACGCGATGGCCCAATCGCGAACGCAATGGCCTAATAGCGAACACGAAGCTTACTCAGCTCGACCCTACGCGAATGCGAGACCATTATCGTGAACGCGTAGGCAAATTGCCTGGAGACTCAGTTGACCAGCTCTCTCTACGCAAACACGGGACCCTCATTGGGAATGTGTAGAGATATTACCTCAAAGCTTCGTGAATGGGAAGCACAAATCCTCACCTGCCTCCAGCTCCTATTCGCGAACGCGGAATTCCCCTCGCGAATGCGAAGAAGGAAACTAGCAACTGGAAACACCAGAAATTCTGCAGTTTCAACAAGTTCAATTTTAGTCCGTTAACCACTCCGAATCCACTCGAGGCCCCCTTGACATAAACCAAACATAGCAACAAGTCCTATAACACCATAAGAACTTAGTCGATCCCTCAAATCACATCAAACAACGCTAAATCACGAATCACCCTCCAATTCAAACTTAATGAACTTCAAAACTTCAAACTTCCATAACCGATACCGAAACCTATCAAATAACGTCTGATTAAACTCAAATTTTACACAAAAATCATATTCAACATTACGTATCTACTCCAACTTCCGGAGTCAGAATCCGACCCCGATCAAAAAGTCTACTTCCGATCAAACTTCCCAAAAAATTTAACTTTCGCCATTTCAAGCCTAATTCAGCTACAGACCTCCAAAACACAATCCGGATGTGTTCCTAAGTCCAAAATCACCCAATGGAGCTAGTAGAACTGGAAAAAATGGTAAACAATAGCATTATTATCAACGAAGTTAATAGAACTGACGGAACTAGCATTTTTGTTAGATATTTTCTCCCATTTTCTCATGTGAATGGGAGAAAATGAGAATTGTTATATAAATTTTCAAAAAAATAAAATGATGATTTGAAGGCCTATTTGATGTAGGAATTGGATAATTTTGGTATAATTGGACTCATATCAAAATGAGTATTTGAATTTTGTAAATTTTGTCGGGTTCTGAGGCGCGGGCCCGACGTTGACTTTTTAGTTTTTATTAAAAATTGAAGCTTTATTATCCGAAAGTATTTCATGTGATTTTTATTTATGATATTAACTTATTTTGGCTAGATTTGAGCCGTTCGGAGATTGTTTCACTTGAGAAGGTCATTTTAGAGTATCAGTTTAGCTTCTTTGAGGTAAGTATCTTGCCTAACATTGTGTGGGAGAACTACCTTTTAGGATTTGAGTCATTTGTGTAAATTGTGTCATGTGACAGCCGTGTACGCAATGTGACGGGTACGTACTTGGGCATCTATGTAGAAATTAACCGATTTATACTATTAGGCTTCTTTCATGTACTTATTTGGAATAGTTATCACATGATTTATTTGAAGTGGTTGTTTCATGTCACATTCCTTACTTGTGGAGTTTGCTCTTATATGCTTTATTTGAAGTTGTTATCACTTTTAACATTATGTGATTTCTTTTATTGTGGAGTTACTCTTAGTTGAAATTGTTGTTACGTAATATCATTTTGTTGTCGGGTTATTCTCATGCATTGAGACGTAGTACTAGTTCGTGCCATCTCTTTCATTGTTAGCCTATTCATACACTAGAATCCGAAGTTTGCCATTTCATAGAAATACTTTCACCATCGAGTTTATCCTTAAACAATTAATTAGAATTGAGGTTATTGAAAGTCATTAATCTATTTTAATTGAAGTTCTGATTAAAGGGGGTGTTGTTCCTTGTTGAGTTGCTTTCCCATTCATTTTTTGTTATTGAGGTTCCATACATATTTTCTTTGAGTCGTGGGCTATTTGTCATGGAAATATTAATATTGTTGGATCTTTGGAAAGGTTGTAGCCTATGGGCACTTGTGATACAAGTTGATATGTCGTGTTGTTATGATGTTAGCACGTGTGAATTGTTGTGTGGTTTGGTTATTGTTATGCGGGGCATAAGTTTCACGACCCAAATCCTAACCTGTCATGATGGCGCCTATCGATGGTACTAGGAAAACTAACATTTCAAAAGTACTTCCAATATTTAACAGACAATGAATCAAGAAATTTTAAATAAGCAAAGTTTTCATAAACAGGGGTAAAACCCAAAACATAAGTGCGGAAAATAGATCCCAATATCGGGGTGTCATTGAGCCCAATGAGCATCTATACATCACCAATCTAGAAATGAAATGTTTATAAATATATTGGATCTAAATACAATGAAAGAAAATATAAGGAGGGAGAAACAAGGACTGTGAACGACAGGCAGCTACCTCGAAATCTCCAACGATCAGCTATGTGAAATATCAACACCCTCCGCATCCAGAAACTCCTGAATCTGCACACAAAGTTCATGGTGTAGTATGAGTACAACCACCTTAGTAAGTAACAATAATAAATAAGTAACTGAAAGATAGTGACGAGCTACACAGTTATAATTCATTTTCAGTAGTCTGAACAAGGAAAGTAGACATGCTTTTGAATCCGGCAAAATTAAGTTAAATAAGTTTATACATGCCAAATTCAAGTAAAACTAGATAAAATATCTCTCTGAAGCTTTCAAAATAGTGATATATGGCAACTATGTGCAACAACAGTTATATCATATACAGCCTCTCAGGGCAACAATCACTTAGTCCTCCCATTCACTCCAACCTCACAATCACTCATTCCTCACAGTCACTCAGAACTCAACCCTCGCACTCAGTAGGTACCTACGCTCACTAGGGGTATGTACAGACTCCGGAGGGACTCACTTCAAGCCAATCTCTATATCAAGCCAATCATGGCAAAAATCAATGAAACATGTTGCGCCATGCAGCCCGATCCGATAAGTATCCTCACAATCAGGCCCTCGGCCTCACTTAGTCATCAATCTCTCCATCTCTCGGGCTCTAATAAATCAGGAAAATCAGCACAAACAACAATAACATTATGTATCAACGACAATAATAGAGACTAAGATATGTTATACGAGTAAAAACTGAGGCCGAGTATAAATAACATTTAGCAGGTAATTCAACATGTAACACGACCTCTGTGAGTCCCAACAGTACCAACACTTAGCCTAAACATGGTTTCTAACATGGTTCACATTCAAATTTGTATAACACATAAAGAGCATATAGCTAACAACAAGTTTATTCAACTTTTCGGTTTCACTGAATGTACCAAGTTCCAATTCTCACGGTGCACGCCCACACGCCCGTCATCTAGCATGTGCTTCCACAAAATCCGGGGCTTCATACCCTCAGAACCAGATTTAGAAATGTTATTTACCTCAATCCGAGCAAAACTTTATTACAATATGCCTTTGCCTTACAAGTCAGCCTCCAAATGTCGTGAATCTAGCAACAAGTAGTATAATGCAATCAATACGGGCTAAAGGAATCAATTCGACAATAAAAATACAAAATTATAAGCCAAAATCTGAAATTGGGCAAAAGCCAGTCCTCGGGTCCACGTCTCGAAATTCGACAAAAGTCACAAAACCCGAAAGCCCATTCACTCACGAGTCTAGTAATAGCAAATTCATCAAAATCAAATGCCAAATGGCCATTCAAATCCCCAAAATTGACTCTCAAATCCCTAACCTCAAATCCTCAAATTACACCTAAAAAACACACCAACTGGGTGGGAAAACAATCAGGGAACATAATTATTGAAGAAATTTAACCACAAGTGAATTACTTCAAGAATACCTTCAAAATCTCTCTAAAAAACTGCCCAATTCCGAGTTTGCAAAGTCAAGAAATGATAAAACCCTCGGAACTAACGTTTATATTCTGCCCAGACTTTTTGCACCTTCAACCACTTTTTCAAACCTACGGAACCACTTCTGCGGTGAAATCTCCGCTTCTACAGAATCCACTTAAACAACTACCTCCGCTTCTGGAGCCCTGGACAACATCTGCGCAATTGCCGGTACGTAAAATCCCATCGCACCTGCGCACTAGCTTGTGTTAGCGCCCAATAGCCCGCTTTTGCGACCACGCAGGTGCGGAAAAATATTCGCACCTGCAACCTCTGCTCACCTCTCCCTTGGCTTCTTCAACGGGTTCGCTCCTGCATTTCCCCATCCGCAAGTGCGATTACGCCATCAGGAATCATACTTCAGCAATCCTTCAATATCCAACTTTGATCCGTTAGCCACCCGAAGTCAACTCGAGGCCCCTGGGACCTCAACTAAACATACCAACACGTCTTAAATCACAATACGAACTTAGTCGAGCCTTCAAACCACCTCAAACAACATCAAAAATACAAATCTCACGTAGAATTAAGCCTAATGAACTATGAAATTTCCAAATTCTACAAACGAGGTCGAAACTTATGAAATCACGTCCGATTGACCTCAAATTTTGCACACAAGTCACAAATGACACCACAAAACTACTCCAACTTCCGAAAATCCAATTCGACCCCAATATCAAAAAGTTCACTCCCGGTCAAACTTTCCAAAATTCCAATATTCGCTATTTCAAGCCTAACTCTACTGCGGACCTCCAAATCACAATGCGGACACTCTCCTAAGTCCAAAATTACCTAACAGAGCTAACGGAACTGTCAAAATCCAAATCTGAGGTCGTTTACACATAAGTCAACATCCGGTCAACTTTTCCAACTTAAGCTTTCAATTATGATAATAAGTGTCTCAATTCACTCTGAAATCTTTTCAGACCCAAACCAACCAACCGGGTAAGTCATATAACAACTGTAGAGTACAAAAGGATCAGAAAATGGGGGTATGGGTCTATAACTCTCGAAACGACCGGCCAGATCGTTATATCCTCCCCCTCTTAAACAAACATTCATCCTCGAACGAGTCTAGAAACATACTTGGAGTCACAAATAAGTGTAGATTTCTGCTTCGCATCTCTCGCTCAGTCTCCCAAGTAGACTCCTCAACGGGCTGACCTCTCCACTGCACCTTCACTAAAGCTATATCTTTTGACCTCAACTTTCGAACCCACCGATCCAGAATGGCCACCGGCTCCACATCATAAGTCAAATCATCACCCAACTGAACCGTGCTGAAATCCAAAACATTAGATGGATCACCGACATACTTCCGGAGCACGGAAACATGATATACTGGATGCACACTCGACAAGCTAGGTGGCAAGGCAAGCTTGTAAGCCACCTCCCCAATCCTCTAAAGTACTTCACAAGGCCCAATGAACCGAGGGCTCAACTTTCCCTTCTTCCTGAACCTCATAACACCCTTCATAGGTGAAACCTTTAGCCCTTCATAGGTGAAACCTTTAGCAAAACCTTCTCCCCAACCATGTAAGCAATATCACAGACCTTCCTATCGGCATAACTCTTCTGTCTAGACTGTGCAGTGCGAAACCGCTCCTGAATCAATTTAACCTTGTCCAAAGCATCCTGAACCAAGTCAGTACCCAATATCCTAGCATCACCCAGCTCAAACCAGCCCACCGGAGATCTACACCGCCTCCCATATAAAGCCTCATACAGAGATATCTGAATGCTCGGCTGATAGCTGTTGTTGTAAGAAAACTCCGCGAGCAGCAGAAACTGGTCCTATGAACCCCAGAAATCAATGATACAAGCGCGTAACATGTCCTCCAATATCTGAATAGTGCGCTCGGACTATCCATCTGTCTGAGGGTGAAATGCTGTGCTCAACTCAACTTGAGTGCCCAACTCTTGCTGCACAGCCCTCCAAAGCTGCAATGTAAACTACGTGCCTCTATCTGATATGATGGAAACTGGCACACCGTGAAGGCACAAAATCTCTCTGATGTAAATCTCAGTCAACCGCTCTGAAGAATAAGTAGTACCAACTGGTATGAAGCGCGCAGACTTGGTCAGCCGATCCACAATCACCCAAATAGCATCGAACTTCCTCAAAGTCTGTGGAAGCCTAATTACGAAATCCATGGTGATTCGCTCCCACTTCCACTCTGGAATCTCTATCATCTTAAGTAATCCACCTGATCTATGATGTTCATACTTTACCTACTAACAATTAAGACACCGAGTTACAAATCCAACTATATCCTTCTTCATTCTCCTCCACTAATAGTGCTTCCTCAAGTCTTGGTACATCTTTGCGGCACCCGAATGGATGGAATACCGCGAGCTGTGGGCCTCATCAAGGATCAACTCCCGTAGCCCATCTACACTGGGCACACATATCCATCCCTACATCCTCAACACCCCCATCATCTCCAATGGTCACATCTCTGGCATCACCGTGCTGAACCTTGTCCGTGAGGACAAGCAAATAAGGATCATCATACTGGCGCTTTCTGATGCGATCAGATAAGGAAGACCGAGAAACCACACAGGCTAGAATCCGACTGGGCTATGAAATATCTAATCTCACAAACTGGTTGGCCAAGGCCTGAACATCAACCGCAAGAGGTCTCTCACCGAGAGGAATGAATGCAAGACTACCCATACTTACTGCCTTCCTACTCAAGGCATCAACCACCATATTGTCCTTTCTCGAATAATACAGAATAGTAATATCATAGTCCTTTAGCAACTCCAACCATCTCCGCCACCTCAAATTTGGATCCTTCAATTTGAACAAGTGGGAGGCTTCGATGATCTGTAAATACCTCACAAAACACACTATAAAGATAGTGCCTCCAAATTTTCAACGCATGAACAATGACAACCAACTCCAAATTATGAACATGGTAGTTCTTCTCATGAGGCTTCAACTGGCGTGAAGCATAAGAAATCACTCTACCTTCCTACATCAAATCACACCCAATGTCGATCCGAGAAGAATCGTAATATATTGTATAAGAACCAGAAGCTGATGGTAGAACTAGAACTGGAGATGTGGTCAAGGTAGCCATGAGCTTCTGAAAGCTCTCCTCACACTCATCCGACCACCTGAAAGGAGCACCCTTTTGGGTCAATTTGATCAATGTCAATGCAATAGAGGAGAAACCCTGCACAAAGTGACGATAATAACCAGCCAAACCAAGAAAGCTCCGAATCTCCGTAGTTGAGGACAGTCTGGGCTAGCTCTGATACCAACTTGTCATGATCCAAATCCTAAGGATTCGGCAGCCTCTCGAAGATAAGTACAGACATCTCCATACCGATCTGCAAGACTATACTAAACCTACTCATGATTCGTGAGACCTACGTAACCTAGGCTCTAATTCCAACCTATCACGACCCAAATCCTAACTTGTCGTGATGGCACCTATCGATGGTACTAGGAAAGCTGAAATTTCAAAAATACTTCCACTATTCAACTGATGATGAATCAAGAAATTTTAAATAAGCAAAGTTTTCATAAACAGGGGTAAAACCCAAAACACAAGTGCGAAAAATAGCTCCCAATATCGGAGTGTCATTGAGCCCACGAACATCTATGCATCACCAGTCTAGAAATGAAATGTCTATAAAAAGTTTGGATCTAAATACAACTAAAGAAAAGATAAGGAGGGAGAAACAAGGACTACGAACGCCAGACAGCTACATCGAAACCTCCAACGGTCAGCTATGTGAAATATCAACACCCTCCGTGTCTAGAAACTCCCAGATCTGCATACGAAGCACAGGGTGTAGTGTGAGTACAACAACCTCAGTAAGTAACAATAATAAACTACCCCAGTAAGTTTCTCAAACTTTTAGAAATCAGGAAAATCAGCCCAAACAACAATAACATGTTGTATCAATAAGAATAATAGAGATTGAGATATGATATGCGAGTAAAAACTGAGACAAAGTACAAATAGCATTTAGCAGGTAATTTAACATATAACACGGCCTTCGTGGGTCCCAACAATCCCAACACATAGCCTAAACATGGTTTCTAACATGATTCATAGTCAAATTTTTATAACACATGGAGAGCATATAGCTAACAACAAGTTTATTCAACTATTCAGTTTCACGGAATGGACCAAGTCCCAATTCTTGTGCACACCCATACGCCCATCACCTAGCATGTGAGTCACTTCCAAAACAATCACATAGAACAAAATCCAGGGTTTCATACCCTTAGAACCAGATTTAGAACTGTTACTTATGTTAATCCGAGCAAAACTCTACTCCAACATGCCTTTGCCTCGCAAGTTGGATTCCAAATATCCCAAATCTAGCCACAAGTAGTACAATATAATAATACGGGCTAAAGGAATCAATCCACAAGAAAAATAAGAAATTATAAGCCAAAATTTGAAATTGGCCAAAAGCTGGCCCCCAAGCCCACGACTCGAAATTCGACAAAAGTTACAAACCCGAAAGCCTATGCATTCACGAGTCTTGTCATACCAAATTCATCAAAATCCAATACCAAATGGCTATTCAAATCCCCAAAATTAACTCTCTATCCCTAGCCTCAAATCCCAAATTACACCTCAAAAACACACCAACTACGTGAAAAAATCAATGGGGGAACATAACTATTGAAGAAATTTAACGACAAGTGATTTACCTCAAGAATCCCTTCAAAATCTCTCTCAAAAATTGCCCAATTCCGAGTTTGTAAAGTCAAGAAATGATAAAACCCTCGGAACCCAACGTTTATATTTTGCCCATGCTTTTCGCACCTGCGGCCACTTATTCGCACCTGCGGAACCGCTTCTGCATTGAAATCTCCGCTTATGTGGAATGTACTTAACCAGCTGCTTCCGCTTCTGCGAGCCCTGGACCGCATGTGCGGAATCGTTTGTGCGAAAAATTCAATCACACCTGCGACCAGCCCGCATCTGCGCCCATTAGCCCACTTCTGAGACCACGCAGATGGAGGAAAATCTTCGCACATAGGACCTCTGCTCACCTCTTCCTTGGCCGCTTCTGCGATCCTCCCTCTTCTGTGGCCTCGCACCTGTGATTCCCCATCTGCAGGTGCGATTAGACCAGCAGGAATCATATTTCAGCAATCCTTCAACATCCCGTTAGCCACCCAAAATCAACCCGAGCCCCTCGAGACCTCAACCAAACATGCCAACACATCCTAAATCATGATACAAACTTAGCTAGCCTTCAAACCACCTCAAACAACATCTAAAACACGAATCGTACATAGATTCAAGACTAATGAACTTTGAAATTTCCAAATTCTACAAACAATGTCGAAACCTATCAAATCACGTCCGATATACCTCAAATTTTCCACACAAGTCAAAAATGACACTACGAACCTAATTTAACTT
Source organism: Nicotiana glauca (assembly GCA_026770625.1). Taxonomy (NCBI): domain Eukaryota; kingdom Viridiplantae; phylum Streptophyta; class Magnoliopsida; order Solanales; family Solanaceae; genus Nicotiana; species Nicotiana glauca. The sequence goes on from MU705980.1 coordinate 30,562, forward strand.
CCTAAAATTGAATTCGACCCCGATATCAAAAAGTCTACTCTCGGTCAAACTTTTCAAAATTCCAACTTTCGCCATTTCAAGCCTAAATCTACTACGGACCTTCAAATCGTAATACGGACACGCTCCTAAGTCCAAAATCATCTAATAGAGCTAACGAAACCGTCAAAATCTAATTCTGAGGTCGTTTACATATAAGTCAACATCCGATCAACTTTTCTAACTTAAGTTTTCAATTATAAGACTAAGTATCTCAATTCACTCTGAAATCTCTCCGGACCCGAACCAATCAAGTCGGTAAGTCATATAACAACTTTAGAGTACAAAATGAGCAGAAAATGGGAGAACGGAGCTACAACTCTCGAAATGACCGGCCGGATTTTTGCAATAAAGGTGGCATCTCACTGTTGTTGAATGTACGGAGTGATACGGGTGGCTATTGTGTAATTGTCCGAGCGGAGCGATAAGGGTGTCTATTATACAGAGTGAAACGGGTGTCTATCTGAGTGATACGGATGGCTAATAATATTATCAGGGCGGAGTGATACGGATGGCTATCAGAAATATAAGGGTGGCAATGTCAGCGATGATGTGTGGTGGCTTGGGGACATTATGTTGGTGATTTTTGTGTGATGGTGTATTTTTCCTTGTGTATGTCATACACCTTACGCGATTTGTTGTGTTGCTTTAATGAGCTACTTAATGTCTTTGATATTACTTGTTGACTTGGGTTACAATAGTACACTCGCACAAGCATACACCGTAGCATGCCATTTATACTAGCTCAGGATTATGAAACTTGACATTTATTAATCATGCCCATGTGCTCCTGTATTATCTATTTTCAGGTTGATATTGAGCCTGTGACCATGCGTGCGGATTGTGATATCGAGCCTATGACTACATAGGGCGGATTGTGATTGTGAGCCTGTGACCACGCTCGGTGAATTATGATATTGAGCCTGTGACATGCCGGGTGGATTGTGATTGTGATCCTGTGACAACGCTGGGCGGATTGTAAATGTGATCCTATGATCATGCAGGGCGGATTGAGATATTGGCACGTGAGTTTTCTGTGCGGCTGTGATTTGAAATGTGGGCACAAGGTGCCGTGAGCATATGATGGTGGGATGAGATCCGTGACTTGTGATTTTGAGATGAGGTATCACAGAGTGATTTTGTTGTGAAACTTGTGTTAGAACGACTTGATTAATTGGTTGTCCTTTGTGTTCCTTATTCGGTTTTAACGATATGTCACAATGTTCTTATTGCTTTACTGTTTATATTACTTGTTGATTTTTGTTTCCATTTACTAATTTCCACTTTCTATTATTAGCTTTATACTTCTATACTGCACAAGTTATTTTGTCTAGTGAGTGTCTTGACTTGTACCTCGTCACCACTCCACCGAGGTAAGTCTTGATACTTACTGGGTACCGACCGTGGTGTACTCATACTGTACTTTTGTATATTTATGTGCAGAGCCAGGTATTGAAGATTTCGGCCCCTAGCAGTGTTAGCTTGTTGATCGCGAGTATTCAACGTAGAGTTGCTTGGTCATCGCAATTCCTTGGAGTCCTTTCCTTACATTGTACTGTAAGTTTGTCATTTTAACAGTATTGTATTTCGATCCTTGAGATCATTCCATGTATTCGGCTATAGTTCGCGACTCTGTATAACCAGCCTTGAGAGGTTGTTATGACTATTGCCGCGTAGGCTCATTTCGCTTTTGTATCGGAATTTATATTAAACTATGTTTCAAATTGTCATTGTTAATAACTGGCTTAATTGTTATAGTAATCGGCTTACCTAGTATTAGAGACTAGGTGCCATCACGACATCCTACAGAGGGATTTTGGGGTCGTGACACGAAGGAATTTAAATTTGTAGTGTATCTACGGATGAGAATTCGACGAAAAAATTATAATTAAGAGGAATTTAATAATTAATTAAAGATTTATTAATGTCTTAAATAAAGAGGAATTTAAAAAATGTGAATAGACAAAAAGAACCGAAAAAGATAAAAAATCAAAATTTAGATAATTTCTGACGTAGCTCTAATGTGGCGCTGACGTGGTAGTGATGTGGCGTGTGTGTAAAGCACCTCACATTTTAATAAAAGGGGAAAAAATAATCAAAATTCAATCTTTCCATCCTTGAGTACACAGAATTTAAAGTTTAACCCTGTCAAAGAAATCTGTTTCGTTGCTTAAAACACTTTTTTTGTTTTCACAGTAATCTGAAAATCTCGAACTTTGAGAAATGTATGTATATATTCAAAACTGCTCAGTGTTCACCTTTTCTATTTTGGTCCATTCAACAATTTTAAAGGGTAAGATATTTGGTAATAACACGTGGTCCTTTCATAAAATCAAATAAAGATTGGATGAGAAGATAATATCCAGCTCACAAACACATTCTTCCTGACTAAGGAGTCGAAAAATTCTGTCTCTGACCACATGCTGCTAACCATATATGACTTCATATATAAGGATTTCATCGTGTGAATCCTTCCTTACTAAAGCATATATGGATGATACCTTCCCATTTCTTGCCATTGGTTCATTCTTCATCAGATTCAGAAATGGTCAGCTGCGCACCGCTCATTTCCAATAATAGGAAGTACGTTACACAGGCCCACACGTTGTACCAAGTCTTTCTGTTACTCATACTTAATAGAGACCTTATTTGTATTTTACTACTACGTCATTTCACCTTACGGTATATGAATGTATTTGATTGAGCACGGAATTTAATAAAGAAACATTATTGATACATAAGTTGAATATGTATACAACAAAAAATAGAAGAATTAATCTAAATAGTCGCACTTTTAACCGCTTAATCTATAAATAACTCGCAGATGAAAAATATACGTGTAATTCACATAAAATCAGTGTATAATCTATGTATACCGACTAGGAAAAATAGTAAAAATAGACAGGCTAGCCAGTTAAAGTTTGCAAAGTCATTGAAAAATAGCCACTATTTGCTGCAACACGAAAAGTTCCAGCATAATATACTAAAAATTGGTGCACCAGTGTATGAATTTCCAGCATATTATGCTGGAACTCCAACACGTGGAAAGATTCAGTATAATATACTTGAGATTGGAGCACCGATGCTCCAATCTCTATTATATTATGCTGGACTGATATATTATACTAGAACTCCAGTACGTATATTATATTGGAGTATTTTTCTGAATTTTGAACAATGTTTTCATTCAAATTTATCTTTACATGAAAAGATCCTAAAAAAATAACTTTATTGGCAATAAATAAATGTCATATCATTTTGTCTTAAATATGCAAGGACATTACTATATTTACGAAACTATGCCACTAGAAATAAGATAAAAAGTTTAAAGTTAAAGAGTTTTCAAATATAGACAGATATATTTGTTTTTGAACATGTCA
>MU705980.1:36036-50412 GCA_026770625.1 Nicotiana glauca
AGGTAGTTGAGTCTTGCGTTACTTTGTACCTTTGTGAGCCTAGTTCGGTGGGGTTTTGTCTAAGATAGCTAGGGGCAATGTCGTGTTTTACTATTTTCTATTTTCGATGCAGGATCTATTTTACAAACCATCGTTTTTGCTTTGAATTTTTCTTTCTTTCCTATTTTCTATGTTCCTGTTTCCCTATGATTTCTGTGGCGAATCTAATACTCTCTTCTTTTGTCTTTTTATTATCTTGAGCCGAGGGTCTTTCGGAAACAGCTTCTCTACCCCTTCCAGGGTAGGGGTAAGGTCTGCGTACACACTACCCTCCCCAGACCCCACTTATGGGATTTTACTGGGTTGTTATTGTTGTTGTTGTTCTTAACTAGAAATATCGGGTTTGAGCCTTGGGAATAAAGAACTTCTTGGTAGGGAGCATTACCCCATAGTGGTCCTACTCAATGCTAATCTTAATTAGTCGGGCCAACAACAACAACAACAACATCCCAGTATAATCCCACTTAGTGGGGTCTGGGGAGGGTAGTGTGTACGCAGACCTTACCCCTACCTTGGGGTAGAGAGGCTGTTTCCAAATAGACCCCCGACATCCTTCCCTCCAAGAACTTCCCACCTTGCTCTTGGGGAGACTCGAACTCACAACCTCTTGGTTGGAAGCAGGGGTTGCTTACCATCAGCAACCCTTCTTGTCTTAATTAGTCGGGCCAGAGACTCGAATAACAGATGATAAAACAAAAAAAGAAAATTCACTTCTGATTTCATAACATGTCGTAATTAACTTGTATTAATGTTGTTAGTGTATATATCCACTATTTAACTTATCAACATGACTGTATGGTTTCACAAATATGGAAAGGAATCCTGAGCAATAGTTACTGTAGCAATGCCTTTGGTCAATGACAAAATAATTAAACTCATGTAGGAAAAAAAACAAAAAAAGATGTAATGATGAATCTGTGGTAAGATTCTTTCATTTGTTCTGATTCCAAGAAAGACTTTATTTTAACTATATAAGTTACTTACAATTGGCAATTAAAATCTATATATTTTACCGGTACATGGTAGAGACTAGAGCCAGCAGAAAACATTTACATGATGCATGTGATGTTCACATTTGGATTTCAAGATCGTACTGAAACTGTAAGCTTTAGTCCATGTGCCATTGATAAAATGGTCATCATCCTGTACTTCACTTGATGCCCTGACACCATCTTGAATTTATAGAACCGACACAAAATTGCAAGTGCCATCTTCATCTGAAGATATGCTGAGTCTTTTCCAAGGCATATTCTTGGCCCTCCCTACAAAATCATGACAACGAATGTGCTATTCAAATACATCATGCATTTTGCATCTTTAGATTGCTATTATATGTAAACAAATTTTCGTGCAAAATATCGTTCTATATTCTGTTTTATACCGTTAGAATTTTGGAATTAGGTTAATTAGTTATAGCCCGAACAGGTAATGACGTTGCCCAGGTGGTGGACTTAATAAGAGGCCCAATAACTATTAGTGAGATGGGTAGTGACTCTCTACAAATAGAGGCCAACCCCCTTTTCCCTAGCTATCAGAAAACCCTAGCATATTTGTTCTTGAATACGTTATGTAGTGGTTGACGTCCCATTAGTTGAGTTCTCTTTGAATTTTTAAGAGTGTGATAGCTATTGGACGATGGAAGCTGGTCTTAGGCTTAACCTTCGTTTGCTATTGCTATTGATCCAATGGAGTTGAATGGTATGTATATCTAACCCCAACTCAAGGTTATGTTTATAATTGTGTTTTAATTTTTGTTATGGTCGTAGACTTAATTTATTACATATACCTGAAAAGCAGTGAATTTGAATGGAGATGCATTTTGGAAAACTCCATCTTTGAGCCATCTATCAGGATTGAATAAAGCTGCATCAGAACCCCAGTTGTATTCCATTCTGCCCATAGAGTAAGGTACATAAGTCACCATTCCTCCAGCCTTTAACTTTGTTCCATCTGGCAATACATCATCTTCCAATATTCCCTTAGGATCCTATGAGTTAAAAAAATATGAATAGTGACCAATTGACAAGAATGTGCACATAATTTTCTCTGCTTTATGCAACAAAAATCAGGTATACTAACCTGAGGAACGGCGGGGTACAACCTAAGAGTTTCTGTAATGACAGCATGCAAGTAGTACAATTTTCCCAATGAATCATAATTAAAAAGCCCTGCAAATTGGATTGCTCTCTGATTAACTGATTCAGGATCCTCCGCGTCATACTGATGCAACGACACATTCTCTTCTTTAGCTCGGACTTCTTCCAACGATTTCAGTTCTGCGTACAGCTTCTCTGCTATGTGTTCATGAGTCATGATCATGTATATAGCCCAAGATAGAGTTGTTGCAGTTGTATCACGACCCGCTATGACAAAATTCAGGACAATGTCCCTCAGGCTTTTATCAGTCATATTGTTCTCAGGGTCTTTTCCTAGCTCAATGAATCTTGATAATATGTCTTGCTTAATCTGGTTATGTTAAAAATCATCAACACATCAGCATGCTAATTAAAAACTTAGTAGTTATTTAGCTAAAATCGTTCCTATGAGCTTACTTTCTCATTGGTTGGAGCTGCTTCTATCTCTGCCTTCCTTTTTCTTATGACAGAATATGTGAAATCATCAACTGTTTTAATACTCTGATCAAGGATAGCTTCCGATCCTATGTTGAGAAATTTCTTGATCCTCCACAAAGGGTCGATAAATCGCAGTGTCACGATAACATTTGCAGCATCAAATGCTTGTGCAAAGCTATTTTCTGGTAAATTAGCATCCAATGTTCCTATTTCTACACCAAATCCGACTTTACATATTGAGTCAAGAGTCATTCTCATCAACAGATCCTGTAAAAAATTTGTTCTTTAGCAACAATTAACAATAAACATTGTATTTCATGTGCAAGAGAATTCAACTTACCTGCATGTCTACTTCCTTATTGTTGATAAAAGCTTGAATTAGAATGTTAAAGAGTTTAAGGCTATAGTCCCTAAAAACTACAGTGTTGAAATCCCTTAAGTTTTTTGAAGCAAATTCAAAGCTAGCAGTCTTCCTTTGCTTCCTCCAAAGTTCCCCATCCACATTAAAGATGCCATCGCCAAGCAAAACTTCCATATATGAATGGTACGCTTCACCCTGTCCCAAAACAAAACCGATCATTCATTCTCATGCTAGACTAAAACCATATATGTACAAACAATAACCAATCCTTATTGCATAAATAATGCGGGACAAATATGTATTTTCTAACCGGTGCTATTTTATTTTTACAAATTATCCCTTTAATTTAGGTATCTTCCCAAGAGATAAAATCCATACTCCTAGTTCAGTCGTCCAAATTTGACTGAATAATGATGAGAGAATTATGAAGAAAAAAATAAAAAGAAAAAAGAAAGAACACAGACCTTTGGATAATTATCAAAGTTAGTTTTGAGAACATGTTCGACATTATCTGGATGAGCAATGTAAGTATAAGTTGTAGACCACGTTGGGACAACAACAGTTGGGGATTGGGCCAAATACTTGACCAACCAATCATGCATGCGATCAAAATTCACCCACTGTTCCAATCCTGCCCCAATAATAGGCCAGTGTATGGGGCCTTTCCTATTCTTCTGCTGCCTCAATCCATGGATGAAGATCCATGACAAAACCAAGCAAACAAACAACGTTAATATTTCCATGTTGTCGTGTTCTTGTTCATGAGCTATGAGAAATGGAAATATGGTTGAAAAAGGGGTTTGTTGATTCTTTGTGAAAATAGTGTGTTATTCTTATAGATGTGGAGGGTTAAAAGTGGTTCATGCATAGGTTACTTGTGAACTTTCTACAAAATTGTCAACAGTCTTTGCATGCTGTGAATTGAAAATATTGCACGTTCTTTGTGTCTACGACCAAACCTATATTACCAATTAAGGCTGTGGTGGGATAGATAAGATAAATGTTTTGGCTTCAAACCATGAAAATCCTGATACGGAATGCTTCTCTTTTTAAAAGGCCTTATACCACATGAACCCGGATTAGTCGGGACTAGGGCCAGAAAGACACTGAGTCAGAAACCAAAAAATCGAAAACTATGTTCATGTAACCATTTTTTTGAAGGTCAGTATAATTTTACGTAAGCTAATCTTGCTTATAGTTAAACCAATTTTATGCACACGTACGGCATTATTACATATATTTGAGTAGTAAATTGTTCATAGAGTTACTATTTGGAAAAAAGGAAAAAGGAAAAAGGAAAAAGGAAAAAGGAAAAAGGAAAAAGGAAAAAAAAGAACTTATTTACACATGGTGCTTGATAAATAATAAATGTATAAACTTTTATAATTCAACTAGGTGGCATTTTAATCTATGATATCTTTTGATATTAAATTCTTTTTGTTTACTATTTTGTATTCTATAAGGGTAAAGTTTGACTTTTCGACGTACCGTTCTTTTCTCCTGTTAGTATCCCCCAACGCTTATTAAGGAAAAGGAATTTTCAGAAACCACTATTGTTTAGTGGCTATTAACTTTCTATAGCTACCATATATATAATTACTTCCTATAATTATTATTTAATTATTACGGTAGTGTATTCGCGCTACTACATTCGTGAATACAGTAGTAAAAATTGTCTAAAACACAGGGGAGTCCAGCTGTAAACGACTATATGTTGTTGTATTCCCACAATGTATTCATGAATACATTAACAACAATCACCTTGAAAATACGTCTATCCAGCTGTCTAATAACGGAAAAAGCATTAATTGCGTGATACACTCCTAATATAACTCAACAAAATCAATTCTAACACGTCTCATTACCAATGCAATTAATTGGCATGTTTTTTCAAACGCTATAGACAAAAATAGAGCATTGTATATTCAGCTGTGATGACCTGATAGGTCATCTAGAGCTTTAATCCTTAATACGGTATTTTGAAATCCCAAATAGCATCTTTTAATCTTCCTCGATTTGCGCGCACAGTCTGTGTCTTTATTTTGGAAGGCTTTTATGCAAAAGATCGATTAAAATGTGAAATCATGCATTAAAAATTATTTGAGTTAGCTTCGGTCGATATTGTGAGTAAACGAACCCGAATTTGTATTTTGACAATTCCAGTGGGTCCTTATCGTGATATGTGTCTTGAGTGTATGGCCAGAATTGAATTCAAAGGCCCCTAGCTTGATTTATCGCAATTTGTTGAAAATTTGAATTTTAAAGAAATTTTTAAGTTTGACCGATGTTTGATTTTGTAGCTACCGAGTCTGGATTTTGGTTCCGGGCCTTGGTAAAGGCTCATTACTATATTCAAGACTTGTCTGCAAAATTAGGTACAAACGGATTTGATTTGATGTGATTCAGATGTTTGGTTGTTTAAATTAATGTTCTTAAGCTTTATTGAAAATTTCATTCATTTTGGTGTTTGATTCATAAATCAAGGTGTTATTTTGGTGTTTTGATCACGCGAGCGAGTTCAATGAGGCATTTGGATTTATGTGCATGTTGGGTTGCGAGCCCCGAGGGCTCGGGTGAGTTTTAGATAAGCCGCGGACAGATATCAGACTTGGTAGTATAGCTGATACCTCTTTTGTTACTGGTGTTCTATTGAATGTCTCGCATTTGCGAGATTTGGCTTGAATTTGCGAGCCTTGCTTTTGCAAACAAAGCTTCGCATTTGCGATCCTGGGCTGACTGGGGGAGTCTACGCATTTGTGAACTTGCTATTTGCGCTTTTGCGAAGGCAGAGTTGCTTATTTGACTCAGCATGTTTATTGGCAACCTTCGCATTTGCAAAGAGATGGTCAGCAATTGCGAGGGCTTGGGGTTCGTATTTGTGACCAAAACATTGCATTTGCGAGGACTGGACTTCTGAGAGGAGTTGGCATTTGTGACCTTTTTCTCGCAATTGTGAGGTTTGGAATTGCGAACAAAATATCGCAATTGTGATATCCGCAGCTGGATAAAAGCTGACATAACGGAATTATGCTCATTCTTTCATATTCTCAATCCTAAACACCTTGGTGGCGACCTCCCAAGAGCTTTTCTTCCTAATTTCTTTGGTAACTGACATTAATCTTCTTTCTTTCAGTTACCTATTACAATTCCTAAGTTTTCATCATTAAATCTAAGAGTTTCATGGTAGAAATTGGAAATTTAGGTAGAATTAGGGATTTTTATAAATTTGGAATTTAGACCTCGAATTGAGGTTGAATTTTGAAATAAATTACATAACTGGGCTCGGGGGTGAATGGATAATTAGGTTTTGGTCTGAATTTCGGGATATGAGACTTGAGCGTATTTCCGGAATTAAATTCGGAGGTCCATAGCTTAATTTATCGCAATTTGTTGAAAATTTTAACTTTAAATGTTTAAAGAAATTTTAAGTTTGACCGATGTTTGAATTTGTTGCTACAGGGTCCAGATTTTGGTTCCCGGGCTTGGTATAGGTTCATTATTGTATTTAAGACTTTTCTGCAAAATTTTGGTACAAAACAGAGTTGATTTGGCGTGATTTGGACGTCCAATTGTTGAAATGAAGGTCTTAAGTTTTATTAAAAATTTCATTCATTTTGGTGTCCGATTATTAGTTCTAGGTGTTATTTTGGTATTTTGATTGCGTGAGTGAGTTCGTATGATATTTTTGGACTTGTGTGCATGTTGGTTCGGGAGCCCCGATAGCTCAAGTGAGTTTCTGATTGTCCACGAAGTGATTTGGACACGGTAGAATAGTTGATACCTCTTTTGTTACTAGTGTTTTGTTGCAGGTCTCGGATTTGCGAGTCTCGCATTTGCAAACAAAGCTTCACATTTTGCGAGGTAAAAGTTTGCATTTGCGAACTTAATATTTTCGCTGTTGCGAAGGTTGAATCGCATTTGCGGCTCAACACGTTTATTGGAAATCATCGCATTTGCGAAGAAGTGGTCCATATTTGTGAGGGCTTGGGGTTCGCATTTGGATGATTGGGCTTTTGAGAGGAGTTCACATTTGCGACCTCTTTCTCCAATTGTGATGTTTGCAATTGCGACATCTGCAGTTGGCTAAAACCTGAGATAGACTGGATTTTAGCTTATTCTTTCAAATTCTCAACCCTAAACACCTTAGAGGCGATTTTCCCAAGATCTTTTCTTCCTAATTTCTTTGGTAAGTGACCTTAATTTACTTTCTTTCAATTATCCATTACATGTCCTAAGTTTTTATCATTAAATCTAAGAGTTTCATGGTAGAAATTTGAAATTTGGGTAGAATTAGCTATTTTTGTAAATTTGAAATTTAGACCTCGAATTGAGGTTAGATTTCGAAATAAATTACATAATGGGGCTCAGGAGTGAATGGATTATCGGGATTTGGTCCGACTTTTGGGTTTTAACCAAGCGCGCTCGCGATTGACTTTTGTTGACATTTTCAATTATGATCTAAATTGAATCTTTTTCATCCGTGGGTATTTCCTAAGGCTTATTTTGAATCGTTTGGTTAATAATTTTCTAGATTTGGTTCGTTCGTAGGCTTGTTGGAAAGGCAAGGTCGTGGTTGGACTTATTCCAACGTGTCATCCTATTTTGCTTCATATTTGGTTGTGCCTCGTGATTATTTGAGTGTTCTTGTGTATATGTCCACGCTTATGGGAGATTTCACTGTAGTAGATCGTGCCTATCGCTTGTGTGTTGTTACTATTGAGAGTCTTGAGACTAGCGTAGATCTCCTACTTCTTGATATGGTAGATTTTGATGTCATTTTGGGTATGGATTGGTTGTCACCTTCTCATGCTATATTGGATTATCATGCCAAGACGGTGGCCTTAGCCTTACTAGGGTTGCCTGGATTAGAGTGGAAGGGGACTCTTGGCCATTCTCTCAGCAGGGTTATCTCTTATGTGAATGCTCGATGTAGGATCGAGAAAAGGGTGTCTAGCTTATTTGTCTTATATCCGCGATTCAAGTGTGGAGGTTACCTCCATGGATTCGGTACCATTTGTTCGTGAGTTTTCAAAGGTGTTTCCTGCAGATCTGCCAGTGATGCCACCCGACAGAGATATTGACTTCTGTATTGATTTGGCTCCGGGCACTTAGCCCATTTCTATTCTGCCATACCGTATGGACCCACTGGAGTTGCAAGAATTGAAAGAGAAGTTTCAAGATTTTCTTGATAAGGATTTCATTAGACCTAGTGTCTCGCCCTGGGGTCTGCCCGTGTTGTTCGTGAAGAAGAAAAATGGATCTATGAGGATGTGCAGAGATTATCGGCATTTGAAAAAAGTCACCATCAAGAACAAGTATCCACTGTCGAGGATTGATGACTTATTTGATTAGCTTCAGGGTGCCAAGGTATTTTCAAATATTGATTTGAGCTCTGGCTACCATCAGTTGAAGATTACGGCATCCGATGTCCCTAAGACAATTTTTCAGACTACGTATGGGCATTTTGAGTTTCAATTGATGTCATTAGGGCATCCGATGTCCTTAAGCGACATTTTTGGATTTGATGAATCAGATGTTCATGCCCTATTTGGATTCCTTTGTAATTGTATTTATTGATGATATCTTGATATACTCCCGTAGTCGAGAGGAGCACGAGCATCATCTTTGGATTGTACTTCAAACTTTGAGAGATAGCTAGTTATACACCAAGTTTTCAAAGTTGCGATTTTTGGTTAAACACAGTCGCCTTTTTGGGGCACATCGTATCAACAGGGGGGATAAAGGTGGATCCTAAGAAGATTAAAGCAGTTCAGAACTGGCCTGGACCCACTTAAGATACAAGATCCAGAGTTTCCTTGGTTTGGCGGGTTATCACCGCCAGTTCGTGTAGGGGTTTTCATATGTATCAACCTCATTGACCATATTGAAATAGAAGGGTGCCCCATTCAGATAGTCAGACAAGGCACTAGTGTTGGTGTTGCCCAAGGTTCAGAATCATACACAGTGTATTGTGACACACCTCGTATTAGGATTGGTGCAGTATTGATGCAGGATCGTAGGGTGATCGCATATGTATCGCGACAATTGAAGGTTCATGAGAAGAATTACATTGTTCATGACTTAGATTTGGAAGCCATTGTTCATGCGTTGAAGATTTGAGACACTATCTTTACGGCATGTTGTGCGAGGTATTCACGGATCATTGGAGTCTACAATATTTGTTCAAGCAAAACAATCTCAACTTGAGGCAGAGGAGGTGGTTAGAATTGTTGAAAGACTATGTTATCACCATTTTGTATCAACCCGGAAGTCTAATATGGTGGCCGATGCCTGGAGTAGAAAGGCAGTGAATATGGGCAGCCTTGCGTATATTCCAGTTGGTAAGAGACCACTTGCATAAAATGTTTAGGCTTTGACCAATCATTTCGTGAGGTTAGACGTTTTAGAGCCCAGTCGTGTTCTAGCTTGTACAGTCGCTCGATCTTCCTTGTATGAATGCATTAGCGAGCGACAGTATGATGACCCTCATTTGCTTGTCCTTAGGGAAACAATGCGACATGGTGGTGCCAAGCAGGTTACAATTAGAGATAATGGGGTTTTGAGGATTCAGGGTAGTATTTTGCGTGCCCAATGTGGATGGGCTTCGTGAGTTGATTCTTGAGGAGGCAGTTCTCGGTATTTTATTCATCCAGGTGCCACCAAGATGTATCAGGACATGCGGCAACATTATTGGTAGAGAAGGATGAAAAATGATATAGTTACATATGTAACTTGGTGTCTAAATTATTAGGAAGTAAAGTATGAGTATCAGAGACTTGGTGGTTTGCTTCAGAAGTTAGAGATTCCTAAATGGAAGTGGGAGCGTATCACTATGAATTTTGTTATTGGACTCTCATAGACTCAAAGAAAGTTCGACTCGATATGGGTCATTGTGAATAGGCTGACCAAGTCACCACATTTCATTCCTATGGCAGTTACCTATTATTCAGAGCGGTTGGTTGAGATCTACATCCGCAAGATCATCCATCTTCAAAGTGTTCCCGTGTCTATCATTTCTAATTGAGGTACACAGTTCACCTCGCACTTCTAGAGAGTAGTACAATGTGAGTTGGGAAAGCAAGTTGAGTTGAGCATAATATTTCATCCCCAGATGCATAGATAGTCACAACACACTATTCAAATATTGGAGAATATGATTCGCACTTGTGTTATGGATTTCAGGGGTTCATGGGATCATTTCTTGCCGCTTGCAGAGTTTTCCTATGAGTCATTATATGGAAGGCGATGTCTTTTGCTAGTAGGGTGATTCGAGCGGGGGGAGGGTGGATTGTTGGGTACAGATTTGGTACAGGATGCCTTGATAAGGTCAAAACTATTCAGGATTGACCTCGCACAGCTCAGTCTAGGCAGAAGAGTTATGCCGACCGTAGTGTTCAAGAAGTTAGAGATGCACATACGGAGTAGATATCCACACCTTCTCGCCAGTCCAAATTCTTTTCTATGTCAGTTCGAGGACGAACGTTTGTTTTGTAGATGGAGAATGTGATGAACCGATAGGTCATCTTGATCTTTAACCCTTAATTCGATGTTTCTAAACCCCAAATAGTAGTCCGTGTCTTTTTCTAAAAGGCTTTATGCAAAAAATTGATTAAAATGTGAAATCGTGCCTTAAAAATTCATTTGAGTTGGATCTAGTGAATGTTTTGAGCAAATAGACCCAAACTTTTGTTTTGACGGTCTAGGTGGTTGTGTATCATGATTTGGGACTTAGGAGTATGACCGAAATCGAATTCAGAGGTCCCTAGCTTGATTTATTGCAGTTTGTTGAAAATTTGAAGTTTAAAGTTTTAAAGAAATTTCAAGTTTGATTGATGTTTGACTTTGCAACTACCAGATCTTGGTATACGTTTATTAGTGTATTCCAGATTTGTCAGCAACATTTGGTGCAAAACAGAGTTGATTTGACGTGATTCGGCCATCCAATTGTTTAAATGAAGGTTCTTAAGCTTTATTGAAAATTTCATTCAATTTAGTGTCTGATTCATAGTTCTAGGTGTTTTTTTAGTATTTTAATTATGCGAGCGAGTTCGTAGGAGGTTTTTGGATTTATGTGCATGTTGGGTTGGGAGCCCCGAGGTCCCGGGTGAGTTTCAGATAGGCCACTGAGTTATTTCAGACTTGGTAGAATATCTTATAACTCTTTTATTACTTGTGTTCTGTTGCAGGTCTCACATTTGCGAGATTTGACTTGCGTTTGCGAGATTTGGCTCGCATTTGCGAGCCTTGCTTATGCAAACAAAGCTTTGCATTTGCAAGCTTGGGCTGACTAGGGGAGTCTCGCATTTGTGAACTTGCTATTTTCGCTTTTGCGAAGGCAGAGTCGCATACTCGACTCAGCATGTTTATTGGCAATCTTCACATTTGCGAAGAGGTGGTCCGCAATTGCGAGGGCTTGGGGTTCGCATTTGCAATTAGAACAATCACATTTGTGAGGACTGGGCTTCTGAGAGGAATTGGCTTTTGTGACCTCTTTCTCGCAATTACGATGTTTGTAATTGCGAACAAAATATCGCAATTGCGACATCCGCAGTTGGGTAAAAGCTAACATAGACAGAATTTAGCTCATTCTTTCAAATTCTCAACCCTAAACACCTTAGAGGCAATTCTCCCAAGATCTTTTCTTCCTAATTTATTTGGTAAGTGACCTTAATCTACTTTCTTTCAATTACCCATTACATTTCCTAAGTTTTCATCATTAAATCTAAGAGTTTCATGGTAGAAATTGGGAATTTGGGTAGTATTAGGGATTTTTGTAAATTTTGAATTTAGACCTCGAATTCAAGTTGGATTTCGAAATAAATTACGTAATTGGGATCGAGGGTGAATGGGTAATCAGGTTTTGGTCTGAATTTCGGGTTTTGACCTAGCGAGCCCGGGGTTGACTTTTTCAATAATGGTATAAATTGTCCCTCTTTCATTCGTGGGTAGTTCCTAAGGCCTATTTTGAATCGTTTGGTCAATAGTTTGCTATATGGTTGGTTCAGAGGCTTGTTCGAAAGGCAAGGCTGTGGTTAGACTTTGAGTCCATTGCGGAGCGAGGTAAGTGTTGTGGTTAAAATTGACTTGAGGGATTAGGAATTGTTTGCCTATTATCTACGTGTTTAAATGTGCGGGTACAACGTATATGTGAGGTGATGAGTACTTATGCATTGTTGTTGGGTTAAAGCATGAGGGTGAGACTTGTTTTCTTGTAATTTGTTGCGTTCTTAAATTATGACATCCATTCCTAGATTAGTTTATTGCTTACTTGATCGTTCCTTCCGCATTTATGAACTAATTGTGATGGTTGAGAATTTTTGGAAGTTGAGGTTTGGTATCTTGGAACCATTATTGATATAAGGTTTATTCTTGCTTGTTCTATCTCTCAAATTTTTATATTCATTACTACATGGTAAGGGAGAGCATTAAATGATGAAGTGTGATTGATAAGTTGAGATTTTGAATACTTATTAGCGCCTTTAGCTTTTGTTTTAGTCCAAAGCGCTTAATTGTGTTTCGTAAAGTGATGAAATGTACTTAATTGCAGGAATATTGGAAAATGAGCTCCCAGGATGAAATGCAACTCAAGAAGGAGTAATATAAACTCAAGAACAAAAACAGGCACAAAAGCTTAGAAGTGCGGACCACAGATTATCATTTGAGGCTGCGGATTGTGAAGAAAATACCATAAGAGAAATATGCAAAGTGCGGTCTGCACATGATGTGGAAATTGAGTTAAAGCAAAAGATCAGAGAACCTGCATCTCAAGCCCAACAAAAGTGTGGACCGCACAATTATTGTGCGGCTGCAGAAAAAAAGTTACGCGGCTGCAGTCATAGTTGTGCGAACTGCACACAGTATTGTGCGAACCGCAAAAAGAGAGCAGTGCAACTGCAGTCCAGAATTATGCAACATTAGAGTTCTAACTTTGTCAAGACTGAAGAAAAGTGCGGACTACACATGGAATTGTGCGGCCCCAGAACCACCAAAAGGGCATTTTTGTCCAAAAATTCCAGCCCTGTATAAATCGAACAATTTCACCTTTGTAGGTTATGTTTTGACATCAGCTGCTACTGTAGACAGTTTTCTTTACCTTCTTTAGTACTTTTGCTATTTTGAGCTTTTGAATATGATTTCATCATTTTAATTATCAATATGGATTTAATTATCATTTTTTCTTTTATTTCTTCTATCTTAAGCACGAGTAGCTAGATTTTTACTAAGGTTGGGTGTGTGTAACCTTAACAGGTATTAGATTTATTGCTTGTTTATGGTTGGGTATTTATTATTTAGCCTTGTTCTTGCTTTTGATTGTAGAACTAATGGTTGAAAACATTAGTTCACTCCTATTCGACTTGGTCTCTACTTGAGAAAGAGAGACTTAGTCTAGAAAAACTTGGCTAACAAGAAATTGGGTCAATTGAGAGATTGATAAGCCCAATTAAAGGGTTGAAGCTAGAGATAGTAAAACCCGACTTGAGCTTTGTATCAACCATTTTGTTCAATACCCATTTGGCCTTGAGAAAGCCAAATTGGCCAAAATCACTCTCTGACCGAGAGGTATTGAGTGGGTACTTGAGTGTTGAATACACCCCGACCAATAAATCAAGCTTTAAAGTTTACTACCTATTTGCAAACACCTAGGTGAACGTCATAGCCCTAGGCCTTTTATATCATTTGAAAAACAACAAAAGCAAATTTCTAGCTTCATTTTATAGTTCGCAATTCTAGTTTAAATTAAACCTAGAAACAATTTCAAGTTTGTGAAGTGCAAATTGAGATAATTCAAGCTCATACACTATAATATATACCCCTATGTCCCATTCATAGCCCGTTGTGGAAAATCGACCCCAACTCCTTATTAGGTATTACTATTTCACTGATTGTTTCATAACCTTAAATAGAGGCGTGACTTAGACGAGATCAATTTTTGGCATCGTTAATGGGGAGCTAAAAACATATTTAGCTATATATTTCGTTTTGTGTATGAATTATTTTCTTTTCCTTCAGTGTTACTAATTTTGTGAATCAGCTGTAGGTGCAACCCTCAAGAATGATCAATGTCACACCTCCTTTTTAATGCTACTAGGCTTTACTACACCCCGGGGAAGGGATATACTAAAGAAGGAGTTTTCCACTTAAAGGACAATCGAAACGGGATTCGTTTATTAAGAGATTCAGAGTCGCCACTTGGGAGATTTATGGTGTCCCAAGTCACCGATTTGAATCCCGAATCGAGGAAAGAGTTTGACTCTATTTAACAGTAGCGAATCAGAAATCCGGGTAAGGAATTCTGTTAACCTGGGAGAAGGTGTTAGGCACTCCCGAGTTCCGTGGTTCTAGCACGGTCGCTCAACTGCTATATTTGGCTAGATTTTGATTTTTATACATATTAAACCTATA
>MU705980.1:51219-61599 GCA_026770625.1 Nicotiana glauca
TTTCTTTTAAAAAAAAATCAGAACTAACAGTACTGTTGGAACATCATTCCCACCATGACAATTTTCAAATCTTATTTCTGTCACTGAATCAAATATCATTTTCACATGTTGATACTGATTTTGGCATATAACTTCAATTATACCTATAATTAATCACTATGAAGAGCTATCAATATTAATGAAATGGAACTACCTGGAATTAGCTTCTAATAAATCACCTACTTAAAATGAACTACGACTTTTAAGATCATTTCAGAGGTTATGGCTAATTCCTGATTTCAATTCAGGCACATGGTGCTAAATAAACTCTCCTATCTTCACCAGTAATAGCGAGCAAAACAGAATAAACTAATGCAGGCTTAAAGAGTACATTTCCAGTTCAATTGTCCGACGTTTATTACAATTTTTACACAGTCCATATAACAGTCCTAATTATAGAGTTCACAACTTTGTTAATACAAATTGAAGCAAGTATTGAATGACACAATAAACCATCAGTACTAAGGCTTAATTATTTAAATGAACAACAACATGGAATTCAAACACGCATATATATTTCATCACTTAAACTTCAAAATGATCCTCACAACTTGAGCCTGATAATATACCTGGAAACAGGATAAAAAAGGAAGAGCAAGGATCAGCAACAAGCAATTTTATCAGCAGTGATGGATAGAAATCAACAGCAATTCCAGATTTAACTCAAAACAGCCTAGGAAACTTTGAAACTTTCAGCAATCGAAAAAACAAACTCATTTGACCTCAAGTTATTCAAAATCTAACTAGGAAGCTACATGAAATCTCAATGTAACTGTATTTGGATTTTTCTGCCAGTTTTTTATTGTTTGTTTTTTGGTTTTTCTATATGAAGAAAGCTAAAATCTAAGAAGTTCAGATCTAAATTTTTAATTTCAGATTCTGCAGGGATTGAGGGAATTTTGGGGGGAAAAATTGGGGTTCCAAACTTGTCAAACAAGGCAAATGAATGCATATTTATAGAAAATTCTAGGGTGCAACTTCAGATTTTATTTTGCTCATTAGTCCCTACTTTATTTCCATTTCTACTCCTTATTTTCTGACTTGTTAAACAAGTAACTACACCTATTTAGCTAAAATCTACACTAGAGCCCAATCTAGAAGATTCTAAACCTATTATAATTCATATACTGCCCTCACTTCATTCTGAAATTTACTATTTTTAGTTAAACTACCCTTTTCATTGCCCATACTACCCCTGGAATTAAGCTGAAATTACTACTAACCTATTTTGATATTCCAAAAGTGCCCCTACTTTATTCTCAAAATTACTGCCCTGGTTTACCCAACTCCAAACCCTAATTAACATCTACCAGCTATAACCAAACTTAACTAATCATTTCAACTAATTAAACTAAGCAATGAACTAAGGTATTATTGGTGACAATTACTAACTAAACTAAACTACACTAATTAAAACCAACTAATAACAACAAAGCTTACACGAGATCAATTAAAGATTTGATAATCAAGATCAGAACTCAGAGAAAACAATTAGGAACCCTACTCAGAACAATGGCAGAACATAAAATTCAAACTAGAAATGAACAATTACAGAATCAATGTAGCAATGAGACATGAACAACCAAACTAGACCTAAAGCCCAAACAACAAAAATCCGATTGAACCAACAGAGACCCAAAGCCAGGGGAGAACACATTCCAATAAGGCCCTAGACCTAATTACACAATTTTTAATCACCAAATTTAATTAGACTAATTTGATTCGAGTTACAAGGAGACCAGAAATAGAGAATAAGTAATGGACATGATAAGGAGAGAGAAAGAGAGAAATACTGATGCAATCCGCCATGGTTGATGATGAACTTGGCCAAATGCTCTGGGTCCGGTCCTTGACGAATGAGTCTCAATATGAGCCAAGATTACCATTAACCGATTATTTTAAGCAAGAATAATCGTTTGATGATAATTCCGAGTCAAGTCGAATCTTGAAATGTTATTGTTCTCTGATTTTCAAATCTAGACTTGAAGTGAAGATTGGGGATTGAGGGGGAGAAGTAAATGTTGTATGGTGTATTTTAATGGTGGTTTAGGGTCAACGCCGCCACTAGAGAAAGTGGGTGGCGCTAGGGTTTGGGAACCTTTGATCTGGGACTGGTGGAGCTCTGGCTAGGTTCGACGTATAAGGAGTGGATTTTGGTGAAGAGGGGGTTGAGGAGAATATCTGGTATGATTTTGGAAGTGTTTGGAGATTAAACGCTGCTGGACGGCGATTTTCAGTGACAGAGGCGGCGGTGAAGATAGTGACTTAGAAGATAAGTCCCAGGTTAATCATTGGTTTGGAACAATTTTATTAAAAATCCATGAAGCAATCGTGACTGTTGGATGAAAGAAACAAATAGGCAGGATCGTTTGAAGAAATGACATCGTTTTGCATAATTCACGAAGTGGACCGGATCAAGGGATTTTGGGCTTGGGCGTGTAGCATTGAATTGGGCCGACCTGGGTAGAAATATTGGGCTGTGAATTATAACAGCTTTCTTTTAATTATTTTCTCTTTATTTGTTTCCTTTTTGTATAGATTTTTGTATTATTATTATTATTATTATTATTATTTTTTTTTGCTTTTGTATTTCATTTTCATTTTTGTATTTTGTATTTTTTACTTTGTATTTTTTCCGATTTTGTAAAAATTAAAAAAAAACCTAATTAAACTATTTAACTTCTAAAATTATTTAAAACCAATTATCAATTAAATTTGCCTAGGAACTATTTTTGTGAATTTCTTTAAATTTCGTTCTAAAACAAATCAATACCTAATTAATACTAAAAATAAAATAAAAAAATCCTAAATGCAAATGCATATTTTGTATTTTTATATGACTTAACATGCACAAATAACATGCAAACAATTGACACAAAATTCACAAAAAATTATAAAATAAGAAAAAATCTTTTGTTTGAATTTTATGGGAATAACTCATATATAGGGCAAAAATCACGTGCTCACAGCTGCCCCTCTTTGCTCGGAAACACGAAGAGTTTCCGTGCAAAGATAAGTGAGCAAATACGAGCGATTTTTGCTTGTTCGGGTATTCCGTTGTAAAGCATTTTGAAAAGTTTTGACCGCACCCTGCTTCAGAGGTTGCCTACATATCCTGGGCTAAACAGGAATCAGGTCAGTGTAGTTCGGGAATGTCTGATAGCTGGGACTACCAGGAGCTGTGATTTCATTGCTGTTGCTGCTGTTACTGCTTGCTGACCCCCTTATTACACCGTCAAGATAAAAGAAGCTAGCCTAAGCTATGATCTATGAGTTACAAGAAATCCTATCTATGCCTTCAATCTTGCTCTTGTGTTGTCTTGAACTTGTATTTTGTGTTCTTCCAATGAGATTCTTGTTGTTGCCTTGATGAGGTTCTGCCATTTCTTTTGATGATGCTTGATTACTACAATTTGAAATGTGTGTCCATTTTTTCAAGTGGGTTCCTGCTTACAATGCTTGAAAAGGTATTCCCTTGTTCTCCAGGTGGGCTCCTGTTTGGGATGCTTGAAAAGGTATTCCCTTGTTCTCCAGGTGGGCTCCTGACCGCGATGCTTGAAAATGCATTCCCTTGTTCTCCAGGTGGGCTCCTGATTGCAACAAAAATAGACAAACAAAGAAAATTTTCTGCCCCAGTATTGTGACTGGGCACATCATGTTATCAGATATTAAAATTAAAGGCTAAAATTTGGATTGTACTTCCCTTGTTTTCCAGGTGGGTGCCTGCTTGCTGCATTTGAAAAGATATTCCCTTATTCTTCAGGTGGGCTCCTGCTTGCTGAATTTGAAAGATATTCCCTTATTCTTCAGGTGGGATCCTGCTTGCTGATTTTGAAAGATATTCCCTTATTCTTCAGGTGGGCTCCTGCTTATTGAATTTGAAAGATATTCCCTTATTCTTCAGGTGGACTCCTGCTTACTGAATTTGAAAGATATTTCCTTATTCTTCATGTGGGCTCCTGCTTGCAACACACATACAAGACAAAGAAAATTTTCTGCCCCAGTTTGATAACTGGGCGCGTTGTGTTACCAAATATTAAACTTGAAAGATAAAGCCTGTATTATACTTCCCTTGTTTTTCAGGTAGGTGCCTGACTGCTACGCTTGAAATGTATTCCCTTATTCTTCAGGTGGGCTCCTGCTTGCTGCGTTTAATAATATTCCCTTTTTTTCCAGGTGGGATCCTGTTTGCTAATTTTGGAAAATATTCCCTTGTTCTTCAGGTGGGCTCATGCTTGCTGACTTTGAAAGATATTCCCTTGTTCTTCAGGTGGGCTCCTGCTTGCAATAAGACAAACAAAACAACGAAAAACTTTTTGCCCCAGTTTGATGACTGGGCACTGAATTATTTTACCAACTATAATAAGAATTTGAAAGCTAAGTCCTATTATCCAGGGAGGTCCTGACAACTCCTAACAATTACGAACCTAAACTATCTCTTCTAAAGGTGTTACTTCCATTGTATTTGTTGTCAAAAGTCTTAAACTATTCCCCATTATCCAGGAGGGTCCTGACAACTTCTAGTTAAAAGACAATCTTAACCTAAATTATATATACTAAAGGTATGAATTTCACTATATCTTGTTATCTAGACTAACCTTAAAACTACGTTCCATTATCCAGGAGGGTCCTGAAAACTCTTAATTGAAACCTATCTTAAACAAGCAAACTTTAGAACGAAAATATATTTCTTTTTATGCCAAGCTACGTTTCTCATAATTGTTTTGAAATTTAAACTAAGTTCCATTTTCCAGGAGGGGCCTGAGAATTTTCAGTCATACCTGTTTGGGTCCTGCATTTCTTTACAGAGGATTTCTCCGAAACTTCTGCCCCTGTTTCAATCAAAGAAAATCTTGTCAGTGTAAAATGTGGTGGTTGGTTTATGGCCTTAAACTTTGAAAGTGGCCCAACATCCTCCATTTGTTGCATTGCATGAATTGGCGCCTCCCCACTCAAAGATATATGTTGTTCCTTCTTGTATTAACCACTGGTCCGGTCCTCGAGGTCTACAACCCCCTTATTTGCCATAACTTTGATTTTTCTTGGAAAGTCTTGCTCATTACTAGTTTTCCACCCTTTGTCCATCCTATCACAGGGAATTCTTTTGATTCATTCACCCTCACCCTTCATCTGTTGCATTATTCCTGAATTGATATGTACCAAACCCTTGTACATCACATGAATCTCAAAGCACGGCAATTGCCACCCACTCATTGCTCATGTTGTTCTTTCTGGCTCTGACCTTGAGGTCCATTGTTCTTTCACTTGCCATGATAACTGACTCCCAATCGAGGACTTTGTTTATTTATTGACTAACCACTTTCTTTGTTACCCTTATCATAGGGAATATCTCTGATCTATTCACCACCCCCTCTATCTTTGTTGCATCGTTCATGAGTTGATATGTACTAAACCCTTGTATTTCAAATGAATCCCCAAAGTATGTCAATTGCCACCTACTTAAAGTGTACGTTGTTCTTTCTTGAATGAACCTATGGGCCTCGACCTTGAGGTCTATTGCTCCTTCACTTCGATTTCTTCTTGGAAGATCTTGATTGTCACTGGTGTACCACCCTTTGTCAATCCTATCACGGGAAATTCTTTTGATCTGTTCACCCTCGCTCTTCATATGTTGTGTTGTTCATGAGTTGACGTATACCAAGTCTTTGTATTTCACAAGGACTTCCAAAGCATGTTAACTGTTGCCAACTCAATCATGTTTGATGTTATTTCCTGACTTATGACAATTTGATATGCTGGCCAGATCCCATTTTGTGCAATTGGAAAGTTTGGTGGCAGATTTTGAAATCATTTCTTTACTTGTTATGACCAGACAGACTCAAAAAGAGAGAGCGAGACAAGGTGGAAAATGGACAGAGACGATTCCTAACAAGAAACCTACAGAGTAGCGACCCATCGGATGTGGATACCGACTCTAGCGACCTTGATATGCACCTGCAGCCTATTCTGTATTGCAAATCTAATGTTCAGCTCTTGTTGCACCTTTTGCCGTGAAACTGGTCTTCAATACTTCCCTTGCCCGACCTGATCCAATCTTTAGTCGACTTGTGATGCCCATAGGGTTTTCACCATCAAGCCTCTCTCATTTTGATTTTTATCTCAACTCACTATCGCCTTACGGTGCCCGTGAGGGTGTTCACCAATTAGACTCTCTCATTTTAATTTCTCACATCTTTCATTTCCTTGAGGTATCCGTGAAGGATTTCATCAACCAGACTCTCTCATTCTTTATTTCCTTGATAAGTGTTGCCCCTGATATGATTCAACTCTATTCACTTGACTTGGCATCTCTCGAAGACTGATCGGAAGGTCTTTCTTTGGACCGTAATGCAGGCTTTTGGATGGGATTTAGAAAGAAGGGTATGAAGGCTCAAAATAATTCAACGTGGGTTCAAAACTACAACTTTCTGAATCATATTTCTTGCAACAACCACATCTTCTGCCCCAGTTTCTTTCTTGGGGAGTTTTGAACTTTTCTTTTGTCGTGACTGAACCTCAGAGAAGCTGCCTACGTACCCTTTCGGGATCAAGTCAAACGTAGTTCAGGCCATAAAATCGCTTCATTGTTGCGATGTTTACTTCCCTCCATTCTTCTTTCTTTCTTTTTCATTTCTTTTCTTTTCCCCTTTCTCCTTTTCTTTCTTCTTCTTTTCTTTTCTTTTTTTCTTTTCTTTTCTTTCTTTTTTTTTCTTCTTCTCTTTTTTTTCTTTTTTTTCTTCTTTTCTCTTCTTTTTTTTTTCTTTCTTTTCTTTTCTCTTCTTTTCTTTCACTATTTTTCTCTTATTTCTCCACTTACTTCCCCATTAGAACTTGCGAGTCTTGTTAATGATTCCGAAAGAGGGTTATTCAAGAAATCTAATAAGGCTCAAAGGGATAACAAAGGATAAAGTGTTTGGATAGCAGAACAAAATGCCTTCGTCATTCTAATCTTCAACACATACCAAGTACAAACTACACAGTTAAACACTTTTTGATTGATTCACATATTTGCCTTCTGTGTTTGCCAATTCCTAGTGCCATTGGACAACAATCTCGGTACCACGAATGGTCCCTTTAGGCTTGGGGCATTCTTGCCTTTGGCTTTAAACCGATGAGGCATGATGCATTTCTACAGTATTTCTTTATGTTCTATTTGCCCCCAGTTTCACTTGATTTAGGCTTCGAAGTATTCCAGTATGTTCTTATTTCTTTCGAGTGCCCTTACATCTTCAACATTGTTTCATTGCTAAACGGACTTTTAAAACACCAGGCCGAGAATTATGTGTGCATGTCATGTCACTAAAATCAGCATGAAAAGAATTGTAAAATGACTAGAAATGAAATGACTAGAACTAGCAGGAAACAGAGAAATGTATTAGACATGATGGTGAAAAGGGTTGAAACAACAAAACAAGCGGACTAGACTAGAATTACAAACCTAAACGGCACTAAACAAGCTTATTACTAAACAAAGCAAAGTGGAAAGATAGAAGGGTTTAACTCCCAAGACAGTATCCGGATTACAACCCTGAAATAACCCGGACTATCAGAAATGAGACCAAAATAAACCACCAAGACTCCACTCTGGATAATCGAGAGATGGAGCGTCTTTCCAATTACCACGCTCGGCATCTTAGCCACTGAGTTTCACATCAATATTGCCCAGACCATTATTGACTTTAATCAACAAGTTTCCAAGATAAATCGCATGCTCCTTGCCATTGTCATTGACCACAATTACCCCTTCTTGAATCATTCTTTCTATTTCCCTTTTCAAAGATCGACAATCTTCAATGCTATGCCCCTGGACATTAGAGTGGTACATGCACCGAACAGTAGGATCAAAGCCTTTTGCATTTGGGTCTGGAGTATATCCAAGGAGCGGCTTAATCAGGCCGAGATGTTTTAACTTTTCAAACAAGCTTGTAAGATTCGCCAATGGGCGTGAAATTATCTTTTTGCCTTTATTTCTCTCCATGCCTCAGTTTTCTAGGATTGTTGTATGCTTGAAAGTGCTATGAAGATACACGAGAGTTTTGGGCTGTTGGTGCCTGCTTCTGGGAGTGACTTGGTGGTGGGACAAATGGACGAATGTTATTTGGTAGATGGGGTGGCTTACATGGAATTTGGGGACGTTCACGGGGTCGGTATTGTGGTTGAAAGCATTTAGCAAGAACGATCACCGGACTCTGTCGTCGGCGAGGGCTATGACCCGATGGTTGGACAAAAGATCGGGTGTTGTTCGGGGGATAGATTTGGAGTTGGTTTTAAGGTTGAACAGGTTTGGCAAGAACAATTATCGGACCTTGTTGTGGATGGGGCTTAGCAACATCTTTTCTATCAATGGCAGGACCATCCAGAGCGACCTGCTCGTTCCACTTGAGCCAAAAATCCTTAAAGCTCTCCTTGGGTTTCTTTTCAGTGAGATAGGGAGGAGAAATTTGGGTCAATGTCATTATTGTACTGAAAATGTCGCACAAAATTTTGAGCCATGTCACCCAATATAGGCCATTTGCCAATATCGTGACGATTTTGCCATTCTAAAGCTGCCCTAGTCAAGCTCTTACTGAAGTATGCCATCAACAAATCATCTTTCACCCCAACACTTCTCATTTTATCGCAATAGACCCTCAGGTGGGTTACCGGATCTCCATTCCCATCGTACAAGTTAAAATTTAGCACTTTGAACCCCGCGGGTAGGCAAATGTCGGGGGACACAGAAGATTCTTTGTATGACATGTTACCATGGTCTCCCATTCCTGTCATGTTTTCTAAGGATTGTTCTTTCGGCTTTATGGCTATTTCATCTCGCCCTACTTTTCCTTTGACCTTTTCATTTTTGGTATGAAGCTCATCCCGAGGGCTCTTCCCGTATTCATTGTTGGAAGTAGTGGATATGACAGGAGACATTGGTGGAGGTGGGGGTGGTGCCTTCCCAGTCATCCAGGCTTGATATAGGTCTGCCATGTGTAATCCTAATATCCGCACCTCCTCGACCAACCTATCATCCCGTTCATCCAACTGTTTTCGAGCACCGATATTAACCGACCCAGTTCTTTTATTGTCTGCCATTACCTTTTGTTGTCGAGAAGAATTACCACTCTGGAAACCACAAACCAACCGCCTTTCTGACATAACAAAATGAAACCTCCATGTTAGCGTCAGGGTATTTAGCTTACTGATTTTTCTTTCCTTTCTTTCTTGTTTTTCTGCTATTTTCTTTTCTTTTTGCCTTTTTATAGTTTTTCTTTTTTTTTTCTTTTCCTTTTCTTTTTGTTATGGTCGAATCCTACGTGGATTGCCTACGTATCATGACCTCGCATGAATCAGACCGAGCGTAGTTCTTGCAAATTAATGCAAAAATAAAGAGATAATTTTGTTTTGGGAATTTTCAAACTTTCACTAATGACTATTGTGACTACACCACTATTAGACTATTTGTTTTTTCATGTTCAAATAAAAAAGATGCAAACTCGAAACAAAATACAGACTTGATTAATCAAAGCTTCAAATCCTGGAGTCCACGGGACATGACTCGGCATCGCCATGGGCCTGCACAAGACTGAGAAGGCTTCTATGTCACCTGAGTCTATTTTTTTAACAACAACTGGCCATGTAATGGCTTATGTTGACAAAGTGGCTATTTTTTGTAAAAGTTGTTAAATGACCAAACTTGATTTTTGCGGATACGACCTTTCAGCACTTCCGAAAGGGAAATTTTAAGGCTGTGCCTACAAATGACTCAGGGTGGCTATTCTTGAAAACATGGCCTTCCGGCGTCCTTTCGAGGGACATTCGGCTTATTTTGAACAATAATGGCATCACCTGACTTATTTATGATGAAAATTAAAATTTGACATTTTTTGGCTATTTTTGCAAAAAAGTGTGGTTGGACCCGATGAGGGTTGCCTATGTATCCTACACGTGGTGAGAATCAAACCAGCATAGTTCGGGCCGATTGGCCAAAAATCAAAATTATTTTTGACCACAATATTTTTCAAATATTTTCTATTATTTTTTTTTCATTTTTCTTTCATTTTTTCAAAAATCCTGCAGTATTTCGGTATTATTTGGGCATTGGTTTTTTCAAACAAATGATTACCCTCACTCAGTCTTAACATTGCTATTTTTCAAAATTTTTCACTCATTATATACAAACCGGTCAACATGTGAAGCCGAGCAAATAAATGCAAGTAGCACGTAATATGCATCAGGATGGTCATTTTAATTCGGGTCACCTGTCCTAGACGGACTCAACCCCTGTGTTGAGTCCCCTAAGTTAAATGCACATGATGCAAACAAGCGTCCTACTAGGGATCTGGCATGAGTTTATTGTTCTTC
>MU705980.1:63126-75953 GCA_026770625.1 Nicotiana glauca
AATCGAAAAAACAAACTCATTTGACCTCAAGTTATTCAAAATCTAACTAGGAAGCTACATGAAATCTCAATGTAACAGTATTTGGATTTTTCTGCCAGTTTTTTATTGTTTTTTTTTTGGTTTTTCTATATGAAGAAAGCTAAAATCTAAGAAGTTCAGATCTAAATTTTTAATTTCAGATTCTGCAGGGATTGAAGGGATTTTGGGGGGAAAAATTGGTGTTCCAAACTTGTCAAACAAGGCAAATGAATGCATATTTATAGAAAATTCTAGGTTGCAACTTCAGATTTTATTTTGCTCATTAGTCCCTACTTTATTTCCATTTCTACCCCTTATTTTCTGACTTGTTAAACAAGTAACTACACCTATTTAGCTAAAATCTACACTAGAGCCCATTCTAGAAGATTCTAAACCTATTATAATACCTATACCGCCCTCACTTCATTATGAAATTTACTATTTTTAGTTAAACTACCCTTTTCATTGCCCATACTACCCCTGGAATTAAGTTGAAATTACTACTAACCTATTTTGATATTCCAAAAGTGCCCCTACTTTATTCTCAAAATTACTGCCCTGGTTTACCCAACTCCAAACACTAATTAACATCTACCAGCTATAACCAAATTTAACTAATCATAACAACTAATTAAACTAAGCAATGAACTAATGTATTATTGGTGACAATTACTGACTAAACTAAACTACACTAATTAAAACCAACTAATAACAACAAAGCTTACACGAGATCAATTAAAGATTTGATAATCAAGATCAGAACTCAGAGCAAACAATTAGGAACCCTACTCCGAACAATGGCAGAACATAAAATTCAAACTAGAAATGAAAAATTACAGAATCAATGTAGCAATGAGACATGAACAACCAAACTAGACCTAAAGCCCAAACAACAAAAATCCGATTGAACCAACAGAGACCCAAAGCCAAGGGAGGACACATTCCAATAAGGCCCTAGACCTAATTACACGATTTTTAATCACCAAATTTAATTAGACTAATATGATTCGAGTTACAAGGAGAACAGAAATAGAGAATAAGTAATGGACAGGATAAGGAGAGAGAAAGAGGGAAATACTGATGCAATCCGCCATGGTTGATGATGAACTTGGCCAAATGCTCAGGGTCCGGTCCTTGACGAACGAGTCTCGACATGAGCCAAGATTACCATTAACCGATTATTTTAAGCAAGAATAATCGTTTGACGATAATTCTCAGTCAAGTCGAATCTTGAAACATTATTGTTCTCTGATTTTCGAATCTAGACTTGAAGTGAAGATTGGGAATTGAGGGGAGAAGTAAATATTGAATGGTGTATTTTAATGGTGGTTTGGGGTCAGCGCCGCCACCAGAGAAAGTGGTCGGGGCTAGGGTTTGGGGACCTTTGATCTGGGACTGGTAGAGCTCTGGCTGGGTTTGATGTATAAGGAGTGGATTTTGGTGAAGAGGGGGTTGAGGAGAATATCTGGTATGATTTTGGCAGCGTTTGGAGATTAAACGCTGCTGGAAGGCGATTTCCGGTGACAGAGGCGGCGATGAAGATGGTGACTTAGAAGATAAGTCCTAGGTTAATCATTGGTTTGGAACAATTTTATTAAAAATCCATGAAGCAATCGTGACCGTTGGATGAAAGAAACAAATGGCTAGGATCGTTTGAAGAAATGACGTCGTTTTGCATAATTCACGAAGTGGACCGGATCTAGGGATTTTGGGCTTGGGCGTGTAGCATTGAATTGGGCCGACCTGGGTAGAAATATTGGGTTGTGAATTATAACAACTTTCTTTTAATTGTTTTCTCTTTATTTGTTTCCTTTTTGTATAGATTTTTGTATTATTATTATTATTATTTTTTTGCTTTTGTATTTTATTTTCATTTTTGTATTTTTTATTTTTTACTTTGTATTTTTTTGATTTTGTAAAAATTAAAACAAAAGCTAATTAAACTATTTAACTTATAAAATTATTTAAAATCAATTATCAATTAAATTTGCCTAGGAACTATTTTTGTGAATTTCTTTAAATTTCGTTCTAAAACAAATCAATACCTAATTAATACTAAAAATGAAATAAAAAAAATCCTAAATGCAAATGCATATTTTATATTTTTATATGACTTAACATGCACAAATAACACGCAAGCAATTAATACAAAATTCACAAAAAATTATAAAATAAGAAAAAAGTTTTTGTTTGAATTTTATGGGAATAACTCATATATAGGGAAAAAATCACGTGCTCACAATCAATATAGAAACATGCCTTTGGGGGATGTGGACGATGGATATG
Organism: Nicotiana glauca; assembly: GCA_026770625.1. Classification (NCBI taxonomy): domain Eukaryota; kingdom Viridiplantae; phylum Streptophyta; class Magnoliopsida; order Solanales; family Solanaceae; genus Nicotiana; species Nicotiana glauca. Next base: position 65,431 of record MU705980.1, read on the forward strand.
ACCAAGTTGAAGAGGTTCCTCTTGAACCTCAAGCAAATAGAAGAGGCCGATAGCCTCAGGATAATGTACCAGTTCCGCCCCCACCTTCACTAAGAGCAGCTCCACATCGGGTGTTGCCAAATGAAGGGTATGCAAGTGGCTTAGTCCTATCCCGCATTAGGGCGGGAAACTTTCAAATCACGAATGTAATGCTCACATTGCCAGAGCAACGGGGATTCTTCACTGGGGCTCCGAGTCAAAATGCATACAAATACTTGAAGGGGTTTATGGACAGTTGGGGGAGTAAACAAACATAAGTCTCCAAGGATGCTTTGAGGTTAAGACTATTTCTCTTCTCTCTATGGGGATTGGTTAGAGAGATTGCCAAATCATACTATCCATACATGGGATGAGATGGCGGAGAAATTTATTTCTAAGTTATTTTCTCCCGGGCATATGGCTACTCTTATAGATGAGATTATAGCATTCAAACAAGATCCTAATGAGCCATTATATGATATATTAGAGAGGTACCGAACAATGGTCAAAGAGTGCCCAAATAATGACAAGACGGGGGCTATGCTTCAACTAGCTTTCTATCTGGGGATCAATACAACCAATCAGTGCGTGGGTAATCAACTTCCCGGTGGAAATTTCATGACAAGGACATATATGGAAGCTTGTGAGATTTTAGATAAAATGGCGGATACTTCATCGGCATGGAAAAGTAGGGAAAATGTTCCTCAACTTGATCCGAATGTGATTCACCTACATAAAGAATTGCATGATCATGGTAAGCCATTGCCGAATTGACCACCACAATGAATCAATTAGCCAAGGCTCAACTTCAACAAGTACAAAGTCCTAATCAAGTCAATGCCATGGAGGGAGTAAGTATGATGGTGAACAAAAGAAGGCCCAAGGGTCCACAAGTGCAAAACCGTATGGAGAATTATGTGCAAAAAGATAGTGGGTTTGATCAAGATGAATATTACATTGAACAAGAGGTGAAAGTGAAATATGTGAACAACTTTCAAGGGCAAAGAAACTACTCTCAAAGACCGAATCAACAACAATGGCGACCTCAAGGTAATCAAGGTAATTGGAATTCTATCAACCAAAGTAATTGGAGTGGTGGCAACAATCAAGGGAATTGGAATAATAACAACAATCAAGGGAATTGGAATGGTGAAAATAACCAAGGCAATTGGAGTGGAAACAACCAAGGATATTGGGGAGGCAACAACCCAGGGGGATGGATCATTAATCAAGGCAATCGGGGGTCGGGTTTTCAAAGGCCCTCGATGTATCAACAACTGAGCAACCAGATTCCTTATATTTCCCGTGGTCCAAGTTCTTCCAACAATGAAATGGGACGTATTGAGAATATGTTCAAGACAATAATGGAGAAGAATGTCGATTCCGATCCCCAACTTGCTTCCCACAATACATCAATTCGTAACTTGGAAGCTCAAATGGGGAAAATCTCTCAAGCTATAAACACTCGTCCAAAGGGGGCATTTCCAAGTGACACGATGGTGAACCCAAAGGGTGGGAACAACACGGGACATGCCATAGACATTAATACAAGGAGTGGAAAAGGTAGGAATGCACCCACCTCAAGTTAAAGGAAACTTGTGGATGATGAGCAAGTGGTACAAGAAGATGAGACCCCAAACAATATGGTGCAAGCAAATGATGAAGTGCGAATTGATATTGATGACAATGTGGAAGAGACTCAAGAGGAAGTGAACCCATATAGGGATTGTGTTGTTGACGTACCGGAATGGTAGTGCAAAAGGCTATGGCACCATTGCCAAAGCCTCCTCCTCCATACACTCAAAGGCTTGCCATGCAAAATGGTGAGAACCAATTCATGAAGTTCGTTGACATGATGAAGAGTCTATGGATAAATGTGCCATGGGTTGAAGCTTTGGAGCAAATGCCCAGTTATGCAAAGTTTATGAAGGATTTGGTGAAAAAGAAGCGGTCGATGAATTGTGAAACTATAAAAATGACTAATCAAGTAAGTGAAATTGTGAATTCAATGGCTCCCAAATTGGAAGGTTGCTTTCACAATCCCTTGTACCATTGGAAGTGCCGAGTTTGCTAAAGCTCTTTGTGATCTTGGGACAAATATAAATTTGATGCCCTACTAAGTTTTCAAGACTTAGAGAATTGGGAATCTGTGAGATTACAAATGGATGATCGTACCATGAAAAGACCATTGGTAGTGATTAAGGATGTTTTGGTTCGAATTGACAAATTTATTCTTTCGGAGAATTTTGTAATTTGACTATGAGGTACCGATTATTCTTGGGAGACCTTTTCTTGCTACGGGGAAGGCTATAGTTGATGTTGAAGCCGAAGAACTTACTTTTCGAGTTGGATATGAAAAAGTGGTATTCCATGTGTGTAAGTCTATGAGACAACCCAATAGCAATGAGGTGTGCTCTTTCGTGGACTTGGTGATCGATGTGATTGTGGATGAAACAAGTGTTGTGATAAATGTTGATGATACATTGGAGACAGTCTCAGTCAACTTTTATGATGAAGAGATGGAAGACTTCATGGAATGTCTGAACTCTTTGCAAGGAATGGGGTCGTACACTTATGAGCCCTGCAAATTGTCCTTGGATATTGAAACTAGGACAACTCCTCCAAAAAAGCCTTCAATTGAGGATCCTCCCATCTTGGAGTTGAATCCATTGCCTCCACATATTCGGTATGAATTTCTTGGCCCTTCGTCTACTTTACTGGTTATTTTTTCCTCTTGTTTGACTAACGTGTATGTAGACTCTACATTGGCAGTGCTACAAAAGAAAAAGAAGGCCATTGGATGGACATTGGAGGATATTTAGGGGATAAGCCCCGCATTTTGCATGCATAAGATTAACTTGGAGGAAGCTGCCAAACCATCTATTGAACATCAAAGGAGACTCAATAAAGTCATGCAAGAGGTTGTCAAAAAGGACATCATCAAGTGGTTGGATGTCGGGGTTGTCTACCTCATTTCCGATATTTTGTGGACTTCTCTGGTTCAATATGTCCCAAATAATGCGGGCATGACGGTGGTCATCAATGATAAGAATGAGTTGATTCCTACAAGAATGGTTACCGTATGGAGAGTGTGTATGAATTATCGTAAGCTCAACAAAGTCACAAGGAAGGACCATTTTCCACTTCCCTTCATAGATCAAATACTTTATAGATTGGCCGGTCGTGCTTTCTATTGTTTCCTTGATGGTATTTTGGAACCGACCAAACTACCTTTACATGTCCTTATAGTACTTCATCCTCCAAGCGGATGCCATTTGGGTTGTGCAAAGCACCAACAAATTTTCAAAGGTGTATGATGGCGATCTTCACGGACATGGTGGAGGATTACCTTGAAGTCTTTATGCATGACTTCTTGCTGGTCCAAAATCTTGCAAACTTGGATAAAATGTTGACAAGATGTGAAGAAACAAACTTGATTCACAATTGGGAGAAATGTCATTTTATGGTCGAGGAAGGCATTGTCCTTGGCCACAAGATCTCAAAGAATTGCATTGAATTCAACAAGGCAAAGATTGAGGTGATTTCTAAACTTCCACCTCCAACTTCGGTGAAAGGCGTGCGGGATTTTCCCTACGTTTCATCAAGTATTTCTCTGAAGTGGTGAACCCATTGTGCAATCTTTTGGAGAAAGATGCTAAGTTCCACTTCAATGATGATTGCATGAGAGCTTTTGTATTGCTAAAGTTCAAGTTGACTACTACTCCCATTATCACCACTCCAAATTGGAGTGTTCCTTTTGAGCTCATATGTGATGCAAGCGATGTAGCATTAGGGGCTGTTTTGGGAAAACATATCAACAAGATTTTTTATCCGGTCTCCTATGCTAGTAAGACCATCAATAGTGCCCAAGTCAACTACACCGTTACGGAGAAAGACCTCCTTGCCAGTGTGTTTGCTATTGAGAAGTTTTGCTTGTAATTTTTGGGTGCCAAAGTTATTGTCCACACAGATCATGGGGCACTTCATTATCTTATAAGAAAGAAAGTCCAAAGCCAGTTAATAAGTTGTGTGGTTTTGTTGCTAGTGTTTGATATAGACATCCAAGATCGAAAAGGTAGTGAAAACCAAGAGGCGGATCACTTGTCTAGTTTGGAGGAGGAGGGGAGGCCGCATGTTGGCCTTAAATTCAGTGACTCCTTCCCCAATGATCAACTTTTGGATATTTAAATGAAAGAGGTGCCATGATTTGCGGATCTAGAAAATTTTCTTATGAGTGGCATCATCCCGGATGAGTTCTATTCAAACCAAAGGAAGAAGTTCAAACAAGATTGTCAAGACTATTATTGGAATGAACCGTACCTTTTTCGGATTTGTACGGATGGAGTGATTAGAAGATGTGTATGGGGGATGAACAATGTGAAATTCTTGGGGCTTGTTATTCTTTTCCATATGATGGTCACCATGGTGGAGCAAGAATGACGGCCAAAGCGTTATGTTGCGGTTTCTATTGTCCCACTCTTTATAAGGATGCAAGTGATATAGTCAAGTGTTGTGATGAATTTCAAAGGGCCGGTGGAATCTCAAAGAAAAATGAGATGACCCTCACCACCATTTTAGAGATTGATATTTTTTATGTGTGGGGTATTGATTTCATGGGTGCTATTGTCAGTTCTTGTGGAAACACCTACATCTTGGTCGAGGTTGATTACGTGTCCAAATGGGTTGAGGCCGTTTCTCTACTCAACAATGAGGCGAGAAGTGTGGTGGAATTCTTAAAGAAAAATATTTTCACAAGGTTTGGTACTCTCGGGCTATCATAAGCAATGGGCAGTCGTATTTTCTCAACAAAGCTTTCGGCATATTACTCACCAAGTATGATGTCACTTATAAAGTCATGACTCCCTATCATCCACATGCAAGTGGTCAAGTTGAAGTCTACAACCGGAAGATAAAGAGTATTTTGTCGAAAATAATGAATGCTAACCGGACGGATTGGTCCAAGAAACTTGGTGATACTTTATGGGCTTATAAGACAACTTATAAAACACTGATGGGAATGTCCATACCAGTTGGTATTCGAAAAAGCTTGTCATCTTATGGTGGACTTGAGTACAAATCAATGTGGGTTTTACAGAAGTTGAATCTTGAGTGGGATGTCGCTGCCAACTTAAGGGTGGCATATTTGAATGAGTTGGACGAGTTCTGATACCATGCATACACAAGTTCGTCCTTATACAAAAAGAAGATAAAATATCTTCAAGACAAGTACATTTGGAATAAAGAGTTCTTTGAGGGTGATCTTGTGTTGTCGTTCAATTCTCGGTTGCAGTTGTTTCTCAAATAGTTAAAGTCTAAATGGAGTGACCTGTTTGAAGTTATGGGTGTGACACCCTTTGGTGCATTGGACTTGAAGAATAAAAATGATGAGGTGTTTAGAGTCAATGGTCACCGGTTGAAGTACTATCTGGGAAAAGTTGATGATGGCCACGTCATGGAGGTTCTTCATTTCAAGTGTTATGTTGAAGTCTTAAAAGGGTTGTTATGTTGAAGTATCCAATGTGCGGCCGCAATGACAATTTTGCTGACCACACTTCAGATGTACGGTCGCACTCAAAATTACGTGGACCGCAATTTCATCTCTACGATCGTGATTTCAAATTATGTGGTCTGCACAATCCAGACTACGACCGCACTTCCCCTACCTGCAATCATATTTCATTCTGAGTTTAATGTCTATTTTGAACTTGAACTATAACTAACCCCCGCTGTTGTTTGTTACAGAGCATGGTTAGATCATGAGGCCGTGGTGATACATCAAAGGGGAGGGGTGAACCTTCCAAAGGCCGGGGCAAGAGTGCCTTACCCCTTGCTCTTCAAAAGACTATATCCAAAAAAGAGATAGTCAGTCGAGTTAGAACTTTAGAGCCTGCAAAATCAAGTTTTTATGTCCCCTCTAGGGAAGCATCGGAGGGCGACTCAGTGTAAGAGAAGCCTGCTATTCAATAAAAGCCACAACAACTTCAGGGAAAATATCAACTCTGAGATGAGCCTTTCACCTCTGATAGCACTTCCGAGGGTTCTAGGGGTGACACTTAGGCTTCGGAGCCCTCATCTACACATGCCTCTGACGCACCAACTACTACATTGGATGTTGATGATATTTTGGATGATGGCCGAATGGGTGATACTAGAGTTTTCGGCCTTGAGAGGTTGAAGAAGAAAGAGATGTGGGAAGATAGGTTTGTTAGTTTAGTTGCCTTCATTAGTTTCTAAGATTGGTGGCCGCACTCTTGAGCGTCAGTTTAGTTTTAATGACCTTGATAAATACAACCTGGTAATGTTGAGACAGTTTCGGGAATGGAAAGGGTGGATGTGGTTTACCTAGATTGTAGAAGATGCTAAGGAATACCTGGTCTCGAAATTTTACACCACTGTGGCGCATATAAAAAAGGGACCAAAGTAACAAAATTGAGAAATCTGAAGGTGAGATTCGACCAGAACACCTTGAATATTTATTTAGGGTTTAAGGATTTGGAGCCTGTGCAATACCTGGAAAAGTTAGCACTGGGAGATGCAGCTCGCCCGTGGCTAGTTAGATTCTTATAGCTCCGGGGCCACCTCCAACATAGATCACAGTAGGGGTTCCTATTTAGCAGAAGATCTTAAATTTTGAGGCTAAGGGATGGCAAACATTCATGTGTAGCAGACTAGATACGTGCCAAAATAAAACAAATCTTTTTAATCCCATGGGCAGTGCTAGTTGCCTCCATTATGGCCGGGTGCCCAATCAACATGGGTACCGTGATGTCAGCCACTATGTCTGTGGTCTCTAGGCAAGGGTACACCTCCTACCCGTATCCCAACACCATAACGGAGTATCTTATGGATGTGGGGGTGGAGCAAAGGGATTTTGATACTAAGGTATGGGCGAAGAAGCCCTTCTCATGGTATTCTTTGATGGGTGATGGAAACCCAAAGAAGAAGGGTGAGCACCCTACTACTACGGGCTAGTATGACGAGCCCGCCGGGGTACCTGCTGAGACAGTTTACGTGCCATCCACTTCAGCAGGGCCTTCCGATAGTGCAGCAGCTATGCCTCCACCTCCTTATTCGGGTCCTTCTGTATCAGTTTCTTCCACCTCGTCTTTAAAGTCGGTGCCTATGCCCACTCATATACTATCTGCACTGCGGGTCTCCCAGACATTGGAAAGCCTCAAGAAATGGATGCAGGCAGCTACTAGGAAGCTATCTCACATATCCAGTAATGTTGCAGTGCAATCATCCACTCCGGCACCCCAGATTCCTCCAACAGTGGAGGATATATTGAACAAGATCTTGGAGAACCAGACAACTATTATGAACACCTTGGTAGCACATGTAGCAGTGATTGAGGATCTAGGAAAGCAGGTAAAGAAAATGAAGAAATCCAGGCATCCAAGAAATAAGTTGATGGCTGAGGAGAGAGGTGACCAAGATAGCAGCATCTGGTGACCTTCCATTCGACATGCTGATGGAGTCAGATCCACCAACACCAGCAGATCGAGCAGCACCATCAACTCCAATAGCACCAGCTGACCAATTTGAGGAGCCAGACCTGGATGCCGACACTGCCGAGGCGATGTGCCAGATGTTCACCAACCTAGTTACTCCCAGAGTCGAGGGTGATGAGATCCAGTTAGAGGAGACTAAAGGCGGTGATGCTTCTATGGACGCAGAGATGTCCAAGGCCACATATGGAGTCCTCTTTACTCTTACCCTTCCATATTTTTATTTTGTTAAGCATTGGGGGCAATGCTTATTTTTATTTGGGGGGTGGATTTTATTTGCTATTTGGATGATTTTTAGACAATTTGGTTTGTAATAACTGAAAATATTTTCTTCTTTCTCTTTATTCTGTATATATTCTCTCTTTTCCTATCTCATTATGCATATTTATTATGCTTTCAGTAGTTTTCTTTGTAGTTTCTTTATTCTGTTTTCTTATTTGCTAATGTTTAATTTAGTAGCTTCTTGTTTAATCTAATAGCTTCTTTTTAATTAGTAGCTTTTTTTATGTTTTAGTGGACAATAAGCCTTTGGTTTTTTTAATGCCACGGTTCTTTCCAAATGTAGTTTTTGGGTGAACCAGGTAACTCTTCCAAACAATGGATTGCGTGAAAACCTTCTTTAGGGATTGAGTCTGGTTTTTGGTGTTTATGTAAGAATAATAGCAATTATGAATAAAATGACTTAATCGACTTAGGATCAAAGAGTCAAACGTGTTTCACTTGGTACCAATACACTTAACTACATGCTTATGGTTAAAAACACGATTTTTGGAAAGAAATAGCTCAAGTTAGTGACCTTCTGACTCTTGTGTTGTCTTAAGAAATCATTAAGTGGTTTAGTTGAACCATAGTGATTTTTAAGCTTGAATAAGGTCGTTACGGGCCTTCGAATCTATCCTTTTTAACAATCCAGCTGTGTGAGATGTGAGTTGTTTTCGTTGCAAGTCCAAGTACACGTGTGAATGGTCTAGAACGTGCCCCTAATGTGTTTCTAGGCGAAATTTTAGTTTTGCTTGGCTTGATAAATGATTGTAGGCTCTCCTTGAACCGCTTGAAATTTTTCATGGCCCACCAATGTTGTTATCCCTAGTCAACTCAATTGAGCCTAAAACCTTTCTCTTTTGATAATCATGTTACAAGCCTTTACCCATTTTGTCATGACCCTCTCTTGGCACCAGAGCTTTCATTAACACTTTTGTGAAACAATTGGCTAAAAACATAAGTTTGGGGAGAGACGAGGAGTTTGAAAAACATTTCAAAGCATAAAAAGAGAAAACAAATGAAGAGAAGGAAAGGCAAGAAAAAGAAAGAACAATGCAAAAAGAAAGTTAGTAAGTTGAAGAGTTGAAGGGATTCAAAGATAAGTAATGTTGAAAAGCAAGGAGAAAGCAAAGAAGGATAAATTGAATATCATGACCAAGAAAGAGTGATGTTAAGTCTCTCTAGTTACCCAAGGAAATGAAATTGCCTCAAAGAATTGGCAAAGCATGAGCCAATAAGAGAAAATGGAGTATTTAAAGAAAGATGAATCCTTTCTATCATAGCATATCAGAATTTAGTCCAAAAGCCTTCATTGCATTTTGATAAAGCCCTTTTCAAGCCGAGTGAGCTTACATTAGTGGTTACTTACAAGAGGGGAAAACCTATGGTACTTAAAGCTGTACTTGTGGCATTCTTTTGAGAGAGATTAGCGAACCTTTCACATATCTTTGAATTGAGTGCTATATTCTTATGTGAGATATGAAAATGAAGAGTAGAGGAGGAGAAGTTTGGGATCCACACTGAGAAACATGAAAAAGCGAGCTTCCTTGATGAATAAAGTCAACTTTTGATGTTCAAGTGTCACATTAGAACTATTTGTGCTTAAACATTCAACCCGTTGCCTTGTTGATAATTCACAAGTGTTGTGGGTAATTGTTGGTCCCAATTGATGTGTGATTGATGCATTTTTGATTAGCTGGAATAGCTCTTAACTTGTGGAGGTGGGAATTACCTTATTTTCTTGAGGACAAGCAAAAGCTTAAGTTTAGGGGAGTTGATAAGTTGAAATTTTGACTACATATTAGCTCCTTTTAGCTTTTGCCCTAAAGTGGTTAAATGTGTTCCCATAAACTGATGAAATGTGCTTATTGCAAGAATATTGGAAGATGGGCTCCCAAAATTAAATTCAACTCAATAAGGTGTAATCTGAACTCAAGGACAAAAAAGCACAAAAGCTCAGAAGTGCGGACCATAGATTATCATCGGCAGCCGCATATTGAAGGAAATCCCATCAGAGAAATATTCAAAGTGCGGTCCGCACATGATATGTGCGGCCACAGAAACTGAGTTAGAGCAAAATATTAGAGAACCTGCATCACAAGTCCAACAAAAGTGCGCACCTCACAATTATTGTGTGACCGCATAAGAAAAGCTACGTGGCCGCATTCATAGTTGTGTAGACCGTAGAAGAGCAAGGTGCAGCCGCAAATGTCACACCTCCTTTTTTAAATACGCTACTTTACCCGCGAGGGCGTAGAGGAGTTTTTCCAATTTAAGGACAGTCGGAACGGGATTAGTTATTTAAGTTTTTCAGATTCGTCACTTGAGAATATAATGGTGTCCCAAGTCACCGGTTTAATCTCGAACCGAGGAAAGTTTGACTCTGTTACAGTCTGCGAACTAGAAATCCAGATAAGGAATTCTGTTAACCCGGGAGAAGGTGTTAGGCACTCCCGAATTCCGTGGTTCTAGCACGGTCGCTCAACTGTTGTATTCGTTTTTATCTGATTCCAATTATATGTTTTTAATTATGTGCGTTAATGTTCCACTTTTCCAATTTTAAAGAATTGCAACGCCGTGAAAATGCATTCCTTAACCACACCGTACCAGTACGCCTGTGGCTTTAGATACATTTTGACTTCGTTGAGAGTAGAATTTTGGTCACATAAATGTGCACCCGTACTTGAGAATGTATATTAAAATTGTGCCTACGGTATCTATTTCTTATTACTTTGG